>AJWJ01000092.1:0-58836 GCA_000277445.1 Polysphondylium violaceum | reverse complement strand
TTTTTTTTTTTTTTTTTTTTGTTGAAATATTGACTTCTCGGAGTCTTTTGTGTTTTTCACAAAAAAAAAAAGGATATAAATTTGTTTTATTTCTAAAAAAGAATATTACTTGTACTCAACACATCTACATTGAAAATTCTAAAAATGATTAAAAGATATTGTTAAAATTCTAACAAAAATAAAAAAAAGAAAATTCTACATTTCTTTTTGTGAGTTCAAGATCTAGGTATAAAATCAATCAAAAAATCAAAAACATCAGATTCATTTAAAGCAACAGAGATATCATTTTTTTGTAAAGTTTTTCTTTTACTCTCTTTTGTGTGCACCCATGATCTCAATGCAATTTCTAATATAAACAATTCACAAGCTTTAACAAATAGGACGGGAACTTCAGCACCAACCATCTTTTTTTTTTTTAATTTAAAAATTAATACACTTACACTTTTACAAAAAAAAAAGAAATTTTACCTGTGAATCTATGTCGGTTTTCATGATTTTCTTTATCCTAGCAAGGGGGAGAGAGTAAGAATTGAAATTTTCTTTTTCAATATTTTCTATTTGTTTCACCCAAAATAAATCCATGGCGATATTGAAATTTTCATCTTGGTTTCCAATTTCATCAAAACCATGATTTTCATGAAACTCTATAGAATCTCTCTTCTTTATGTCATTGTTCATTGTTACTAAATCAAATTGAGAGAATTGAGGTTGTATAAAATCAATCTTGTCACAACAATTTTGTTTTGATAATTGATGATTTAAAACCAAAAGGGAATGATAAAAATTAATACTATTGTTATTATTATTTATATTTAAATAATTTTTATAATTATTTATACAACAATTATGATCGTTTTTAAAGATAAACATTTTTAGTGTAAATTATTGTAATTATTTAATATTCAATTGAAAAAAAAATAAACCTCAGCAATGGAACTATTTAAAAAAAAAAAATTATGCAATAAAGATGGGGAAGGGTTCAAATTTCAAATTATCGCACCATCATTAAATGAATTTTAAAAATAAATATTGTTGATGACACGATGCCGCAGGTTGCACATTTTTATTCATATCTGTCAAAATAAAGATTTACTCCTATTTTAGACAATTTAGTCTATCTACATCAAGTTTATAGAGGGTCTCAATCATGACATCAACAGATTTTTGTTTCAATTTAATTAAAAAAAATTTAGATTTAAATTTGGAATTTTTAAATCTACAAATTTTTTATTATAGATATAATTGTGGTGTGAATTTCTTTTTCGAGCATAGAATAGGTGTTGTTGCTAGAAGTGGGGAAAGCTTCATAGGTATCGTGATTGGATAGATTTGAA
The DNA here is from genome assembly GCA_000277445.1 of Polysphondylium violaceum. Classification (NCBI taxonomy): domain Eukaryota; phylum Evosea; class Eumycetozoa; order Dictyosteliales; family Dictyosteliaceae; genus Polysphondylium; species Polysphondylium violaceum. Next base: position 57,502 of record AJWJ01000092.1, on the reverse strand, counting down.
TTTTGTTTTTGTTGGTGTTGTTTATCAAAAGTATTTCGAGTGTGCTCAATAAAATTCCTAACGTTTTGTTGATAATTATTTTTAATGGGCAATTGTTCCATTAGAATTTGAATGGCATCTTCAATGAGAATGGGGAATACAGAGACAATCTTAAGAATTGAGGGAAGAATGGGCAGTAAAAAGGATTCCTTGTCTTCAGCACTGATCATATTTGGATTGGGGTTGGCGTTTGATGACGCACCGCCTTGAAGAGGTTGATTTCCACCAGAGAGATTAAATGATATTCTACTAAAGGCTTGTTTACAGGTCTTTAAACTCTTTGGTAATGGATATTTTTCACAGAGATAGGAAAGTAATTGAATAGAGAATATTTGCTTATCTATGCCTTGTTGATTCATCAACTCTGGGATAAATTCTAGACATATATGCATCGATGGAATGAGCGCCGATGTGATTGGAAGCAATAGGGAATGGTAGCCTTGGAAATGTATGAGTTTAATAATGAGGGGCTTTTCAATGAATATTTGATGAATAAAATTACAAATTTGACATCTAATCTCTTCAATATCTGATGCCTCATAGAGAGGTGTTTGATTGTTGCCAGTGATTGATATTGTAGACGAGAGTATTTTCCTTAGTCCTGGCGTAGATATTTTATCAATAGCACAGATTTCCAATAAAATTTGAACGATTAAACTCTCTTGGGTGAGAATTAGAGTCGATACCTCTTCTTGTTTACCATTTGACAATTGAATTTGATTGTGAAGATTCTTTTTCGAAGATACCATATAGAAGAATATTATTTGCAAAAGAATCTTAAAGAGTGGTGGACAAGTGAAAACAATTGGATGACATCTAAATATCAGTAGAGGATCAGATATGATATCAATATGACTATACAAAGAGATTGGATTCATTTTCATTTCATTTTCTAAATCGGTTTCCTCTTGATCTGGATAATTAAATGTCAAGATATTTATAGTCTTGAGGGCGATATCTAGTTGAGAACTTGGGAATACTCGACACCAAAGATCAGAAAATGGCATAATTAAACATTCTATACCTGGAATATTACGATTTTGAATCAAGATTGGTAATAAATATTCAATCAAAACATCAATCGTTTGAATTAATTCACTAGTTGGTCTAGTATTTAAAAATCTTAATATTAATTGAGTTGATGTTGGATTCTTTTTTGTTTTTTTAATTGCATCTATTAAAAATGGTATTGAAATTAAACTATTATTGTTATTGTTGGTGGTTGTTGTTGATGTCGTTGTTGATCCTGTTTGAAATACACTCTCTGAATAATATTGTGGTAAAAAGATAAACTTTTCGAGTGGACTATTAAATAGTTTGTAATAAAATTAATATATATATCTATACATATATAATTGTATAAAAAATACATACTTTGAAGCTCTTTCTTCCTCAAGTAATAATAAACCAATATTGAAAAATTGAGGAAACAATGATGATATTAAATACAAAAATGGTGGAATAATATAAAAATATTCATTTTGTTTTGAATGAATAATTGATAAACATTTTTGAATTGGTAATTTTGATAAAAATTCTACACTATATTCTTTTACTAAATAATAATATTAATAATTAATATATAAATTAAATTAAATATATACATATAAATAAATTTTTACATTGAGTTGCTTCAGTTAAAAAGTTTGTATTTCCATTGTTTTTAAATTTAGGATCAGATTTTAATCTCATAATAGAATCATTGAATCTCATTGCAAAATAGATAACCAAAACTTGAACTACAGGATCATAATTTTGAGGATTTCTAATGACTTGCATAATTTTAGTTTCTGCTATTCTTTTCATATAAAATGGTTGAGTTGATGATATTTGATTTGGTGTATTTGGTTGTCCTGAACTTAATGATATAGATGGATCGATAATACTTTTTTTGAAACACAAAAGTTAATATATATCTTTTTAAACAACATAAATAGATTAATTATACTTTTTAACAAGTTGATCTAAAAGAGAGGGTAATAAATAATGAATTGGTGTAGATGCTTTTAAAGTTTGTTTCCACACCCATTCGCCAACATCTGTTTCATATTTTTCAAAGATTCTTTCACTAAGTAAATGATATACACACATGATTGATATATTTTGATTTGATGAGTTTAACTATAAATGAATATATAAACATATTAATATACATGAATAATATCGTTATTAATTATATTATTGCTATACAATACATTTTCAATAATTGGTAATGATGAAGCAGATTTAGCTACCAATGATTCGGTATATATTTCTTTTGTCAATACTTCACCCAATTGATGTAAACTTTCAGTATGTATAGAAGGTCTAAAACCAAGAATACCTTTAACAACCAATGCTATATTATGAAGTTGATGTGTATGAAAATAAATTGAAACCAATAATAATAAATCTTGACAATTTCCAATACTTGATAATTGGTTTAAATATTCTGTTACCCTTTTCTATTTAATTAAAAATATTAGCATATGAGTATATTTATATATCTTTTAAAACATTTTATATTTACATGTTGAATAGTTTTAACCAAACCTTCACAAACTAATAGAAAACAAAGGAATATCTTTGAATAACTGAGAGTAATAGATGTTAATATTATTTTAATAATTATAATAGATATGGATATATACTTTTTAAAAAATTGATTATTAATAGTCATTAGAGATAAAGAGGCAGTGATTTCTTGTTGATTCATTTTTATGCCAAGCAAACCATTGAATCCACAGTAAAGTCTAAGAATTGATTTGATCGTAAAGGATTCATTGATTGAATGTGATTGCTGCTGACTATTTGATACATTTAACAACTTGCTTAAAAGATTCTCTCTTACTTTGTTAAAGGCAATGACGGTCTCTCTGGAATTTACATTTGATAGCGAATCTTTGATCCATTGATTATCGGATCGATTGGCAATGATTGCACCGAGTAAATCAATCTCATCGTTGATAAATTGCACTGTTATGTTGAATACCAAATCTGGTAGGATTTGTTTGGACAATAATTGTGTACGAATGTAACGGGAAAAGTAGTTTGAAAGTGAACATAGCTCAATCAACACTTTTTTGATCTTGTCCAACAACAACATAGAGTGTGTGATGGGGTATGTGGTGCACTGGGTGATGATAGTATCGACGATATCTGTGAATTGGTGAGGATTATTGGCGACGATAATCTTTAGTATATATTCACTTTGATTGATGTATATCATCGACAAGACGAGTTTCTTTAAATCAATGTATTTGTAACATCTGTAGATAATGATATTTATAATATAGAGTAGCTCTATATTATAGATATCTGTGTCGATAAATAAGCATTCATATTTAAATAACTGCTGCTGCTGTTGTTGTTGTTGCTGTGGTTGTTGTGTATTTCTTTCCATAAAATCAATTAACCCTATGATATCTGTTAATATTAATCTACAAGTAACAATAATAACTGGTCAGTATATTGTAGGGATATCTATGTATTCTATAATTACTTTAATCTATCTATTGGTTGACCGTTTTCAAACAAGGATACAGGGTCATCGATAGAATCTAAATAACTGTTTTCTGATCTCTTTTCTGTTATCTATTATAATGTAATTAATATATATGCATGTTTTAAGATTAATCTATTCTCTTTAGAAATAATAATATTTACATGCGATAATTTCTTTTTCTGTTTAAATTGATTATAAATGAAATCATTGTTGATAGATTCGTAATCTATACCCGAGTTATAATAAAGAGATATAGAATGAATAGATTGATTTGACTGTAGTTTACTATACAATAGTTCTTGATGTTCACTTATTGATGTTGATAATTCATATATATAAGGTAAATATAGATTGCTGTGTTGTTGTTTATGAATGGGATTTGCAGATAATACATTTACAACTGTTTCAAATTGCCCACAAATTAAACAATCAAATATATTAATCGTATCATTTTCATTTCCATTGGCTATATTGTCATCATCTACACTCATAATTTGTGTGAATTCGTGTGGATCAGTGGTTCAGATTTACAAATAAAATTTAAATTAAAAAATTTTTCTTCATTTTTTTTAAAGTTCCCTTGCTGATAAAAAGATGAATGCTCTTTTGCGACTCTCTTTTTAGAAGGTGAAATGTACAATACATTTGAATTTGTAGTTGATTTTGAAAAACTATAGTTCCAATAATGTGAACAGATGTAGTTATTCCAATGTTGTGTTGTTGTCTAAAAGGGTTGTTATACATGCCGATTAAAAGGGCGAGGTTTTCTGAAAAATTATCAAAATCCAAACACATACAATTATATTTTATTCAATTTCAAATCAGGTAATAGTTTCTTTACCTAGAAATTGGTCCTATAGTTTGAAAAGGAAATAGTTTTGTCGTGTTGAAATTTACAAATTATACTATAATTCTGAAATAATTGCTATTACAAAAATGTTAAAGATATTGGGGGTGAAAACAGATTTAGAAATAATTTCATACAGATATCAGTTCTTTATTTAATTTAATTGGATCAAAATAATAATAGAGTATAGCCAAAAAGATCTTACCAACCTTCAATCATTTTATTATGTATTTCTTCGGATATCAACTTATTTATGCTCTTTTCAACTTTACCCATGAGCTTTTCGATGAGATTTCTTCTGTTTTTTTCCAGCTCTTGTGATTTTCTTTGTTTTTTTATTGGAGTAACATCCCTTACCACTTTGAGATCTTTTGCTCCTTATTTTCTACAGAAAAATCATCCAGAAAATACAAATTCATCATCATTATCACCATGTCGGCATCACCATCTTTAATTGATTGGATTTTGTTTTTTATTTGTTGGCGTCAAGGGTTTGGCCGTTTCTTTTTTCATAACAGCCAAACTTTTTGAAAACTTACCAGAACTGAGCTTTTAACATTTTAATTAATTTTTGAGTGCTATGGTCCCGTGAGTAGAACCTTTTGTCCATGGAAATTTTTTAATTGATACTTTGAAGTATGGTTTTAAAAAGACATCATCCCATGAACCCATGTTGATACAGCCATTTGGTTTGTAATTAGTTTGTTTTTTTTCTTTACAAACAAGTAGTTTACAAAACCATTGGTTTCCATACATCGTTTTTGTTCACAGCAGAGTTGATTTAAAAAATAAAACATTACCTTAAGGCTTTGCATGGATCACTTGGTGCGAGTTATAGTTGAACACTTTTGATATAATCGTCTTTTAGTAAGTATAAGTGATAAGATATGTTTTGTCTTCTTAAGTTTCATTTCATGAGTGTTGTCATAGTATTTTTTACCATCTTTGGGCTTTTCTTGCTCTGTTGTTTAAACTGATTTTTTTATGAAAATATCATTGAATTTTGGACTGCTGGTAATTCCAATACCATCGACAGAGAGGTTCGATAGATTGAAGGAGTTTAGTGATATTTTCTTCATGAAGTAAATAACACAAAACATATGCTGGGCTTTATTCTAATTTGTAACAATTTCACATGGATTTATATTTGACAACAGTGAAATCAGTTGTTTGAAATATGACAATACGTTAGAAGAAATGCCCATTGTTTCATCATATTCAGTAATCACACCTCCCACACTATTTTTTCCCATAAGATTAGAGCGAAAAAACCCTTTCTGGGGGGACTAAATCCTAAAATGTCCATTACGGTAATACACACAAACTTTCATCAAAGATATTTTCTTTTTATTTTCAAAAAAAAATAATATGATTTCTTCTCTCACGAAAAAAAAAGATCATTCAATGAATTGGTGTGAAAAAAATATCTTGTGAAGGCAGACAACGTTTCGGCAAAAAAGAAGTCGACCAATTAAAATCTTGTTCATAATGTCGTCAACTATTGTGAGTGATGGGGTTTTATTTTTTTGAATTGGTGTGAAAAAATTATCCTAACTCTTTAAAGGATTAAGGGGGAACCATGTGGGCTTACCATAGGTGTATTTGACAGTAAATCCATCTGGATGCCACAGTTCATAGGCATTAATGTAGCCTTCAGACTCTAATGTATCCTTTGGAATACATTCAGAGTCATGGAGACAGTATCTTTTGACAATAAGAGACTTGAACGTAATTTTATAGATTTCAAAAATATTTGCCTCTGAGGCCAGGTATTTATGATCAATGAGATAAGAGAAATCAACACCTGTGTTGTCGGAAATAAAATAAATTGAATTAATATTATTGAATGAAAAATAAAAAATACATGCTAAGTTATTATTTTTACTTACCTATAATTTTACCAATATTTTCTGTGGATTCCATTTGAATTGGTCCGCCATTGTATGAGATTATATTTAATGAGCCGTGAGATTCATTTTCAAGACAAAGGTTAATAACATTTTTACCAGTGGTACCGTGAACAGTGAGTAAAACTCTTTTGGGCTTACCATCGTTTAGTTGAGGTGTTACAGAGAAATCAGTGAATTGGACAATAATAGTGTTGGGAATCTTGGCTGGTTGAGTTTCGTAAAGGTCCAGAGCAACGTTGTAGACAAACTCGTAGGCTCTAGAGGTGAAGAGATTAAAGAGTGTGAATATGGGACTTGGTTGGATGCTTTCACCGCTAGGTGTTGAGAATTTAATTGATTTGATCCCTTTGTGATCATCATAGTTGTTAAGAATAATGTTTGAGGTGAGTGGACTGTCAGTGAAAATGGGCGCGAGGTTGTAAAACTGGAAGGGTGGGTCGTTGATGGCAAGATTGACAATTTCCAAATTGTATGGATTGGAAATATTAATATCATCATCAGGGAATTGAATGTTGTAAACAGTATCTTCTTTTTTTAGGTTTGCAAGTATGCTTTGATGGTCAATGTATTTGGATACCTTCTTTTCAAAGTATTGTTTGTATAGGGCCAATTCATTACGCTCCCAAGCCTTTTGGATACTGACGCCGGGCTTAAAGAACCAAGACTTGGGGATGATGTCAGAGATGTAACCAACTTTGTAGCTGATGGGGTATGGAACAATATCCACGCTACGTGCCCAGGTGTTGAGGGCGTTGGGATCGGTGCTGCTACCATATGACCCTGGTTCACCTCCATAGACCTTGACTGTGGATCTCATCGAGTTTGTTTCATAGTCGCTTTGTTCCTCGATCGAGTTGGACGAGTCGAGAGAACCAGAGCCAGACACAGAGCCAGACACAGACGCAGAGAAAATTGATGCGGAAAATTGGACCGAGGCAGAGGCTTCAATGCTTTTTTCAACTTCATTTTTGGACTTTCTGCTGGTAAAAGAGTTGGAAACGACCGATGTGATCTCGAGCTTGCCACCAAGAGTGGCCGATTGGTAGTAGAGACTGCCATACTTTTTGATGATATTTTGCATCATTTTGTCAGACTTGACTTGATCGCCATCGACAAAGGCAGTGGAGATGTCTTGGATGAATTTAGGATGAAACTTCTTTTCCACCAAATGGATCTTACTTGTCTCGCAATGAAGCTCAGTGACTGAGATGGAGCCTTCAAGTCTCTTTTGGAGTTCCTCTGCAGTGGTGGTTGTGTCGCTTTGAGAGTAACTAGCCGAGAGGGATAAAGAGATCTTGGAGTAGCTACCACTTAGGCCTCCGTCAACTTGGAGATTATGTTCAAGTGATTTCTCTTTGGCCATCGATTCCGCGGTTGCATAGGTCTTTGTAGAGGAGTCCATGGTGCATTTGGGTGAGATTTGAGCATAGATACCGTAGGGAACAGAATAGACAATTTCTCTTCTTGGATCTTGGACCAGAGAAAAGGACGAGTTGTCGCAGTAAGTTAAATCAAAGAGTGGAGAGGGAAGGCTTTGATGGGTGGTGATATCAATGCCATGAGAGATATAGTTGATGCCTGGAAGAGAAAAGATGTATTGGTTGGAAAGGAGAGTGCCGATGGTGTCGTGGACGTTTGAGTAAACATCTTGGAGCTTGGCTGGAGGGCTCTGACCAGGACAGATCTTTTCAATTTGAGAATGGCAATCGAGGAGACAGTTTAGAGGGTTATCTTCGTTGCAGATGCCATCGCCGCAAGAGTAGTCTTGTATCTCTTTAAAGTAACCCGGGATCGAAGTGAAGTCGGCCTCAGACTCGTGTCTCCATCGGAGGCTAAAGTCACGCTCTTGGTTGCTAAACGAGGTAAAGCCGATATCAATATTTACAGGCACATCCTTTTTCATCAACATCTTTCTCTCGCTGCTGATGCTAGGGACGTTTTCGGGGAAAAATGAGTTGAACAGGATCTTGCCCTTGACATAGACCAGGGGATTGACGTTGCGACTCTCGAGTTTAAAGTAGTAATAGCCGTCTTTGGCTGGTTTGACCTGGGAGAGAAGGACTGCATACACCGGAAGATATCTTTTTGCCATAAGGTTGTGTACTTCGGGATACTGGACAAACTTGAACAGGCTGCCGGCTTCGTAGTTGAGGTCGCTGGAGAGGAAGGGGTAAGTGAGACGGCCATCAGAGACCTTGAGTTTCCATCCAGGGTTCTCGGGGCGTTTGCAATCGGTGCAAAAGTATTGGTTTTCAAAAGTGGTGTCGCAGACCCCATCATAGTTGCATGTGGCCCCTGTGTCTGAACAATCGGTCGGGCAGTTCAAAGAGTGCTCTATCCAGCTTTGACAGACACCATCACTGTTGCATGGGTCAGTATTTTTTGATTTGCCACAGATGTTTTCAGAGTTGGCATCGAGGATCCTGCATTCATTGCAAATGGAGCCAAGAGTAGAGTATGTGGTCTCGATCGTGGCTTCACCATCGCAGTAGAGGTCGTTTGTATTTACTTTAAATTGTACTTGATCAAATGACGATACACCACCCTTGACATACACAGCATTGCCTCCTGTATTCGAGGTAAAAAATGTGTTGCCAATATTAAGCTCTGTTTGCATAGAGTATATAGCCGCACCGAGATGAGCTGCGTTTGCATGGAACACCATATTATCAAAACTACTCATTTCATTTGATATCGAAAAGGCACCCCCTGTACCCCCATTGCATCTGGTTATCGTGAATCCCGACATATAGAATGTCTTTGATTGGGTAATCTTGAATCCATATCCTGCATCTTGACAATCAATCACTGTAGAGACAGCAAAGCCCAACGATCTGGATTTTCATGCAATTAGTATTCACGTCATGCGGCATGGTATTCTTTAAACAATGTGATATCTATCATTACTTACATAATTTCAATATTAAAGTCAATATGAATACCCTTGTTATTTTTACCAAAGTAGTCACCTTCTTTGACATAGAGGATCAGTGGATAGTTTGTAGCTGTGTGTTGCTTCATTGTTTCAATGGCAACTTTAAAGTTGTGGAAAGCATTAGACACATCACCCCCACAATTCACTCTACACTGAGATTGTGCATCCAAGTAGAATTTACTCGACTCTGCAGCTAGAGTAGTTGAAATGGATGTAATTACTAGTTGTATAGAGTTTTCATATTTTATATTATATTAGATCAGATCAGGTGATTTATTTAGATATATACCAAATGAGGCACTTCACCCACCAAAAAAGTAAAAAAAAAAATTTTTACATTCATTTTCAAGAGGACAAATAACAACATCACAGTTATTTAAATAATATGACAAAGTACATATACATACAAAAAATACATAGAGTTAAGAAGAATATATTGATAAATCTCTTCATTTTCTTGTATGATAGGTAAAAATATTTTTTGTTTTAATTAGGTGCAGGCGTTCTGATGGGCAAAAATATCAAGTAATCGCTTACTTTTCGGTTTCCTAATAAATTATTTTGGTGAAACCGTGTGATAGAGATATTTTGATTTTTTTTGCCCACTAAAATCTATTCATGTTTCCCCAAATCAAAATTTGAACACGACACGAACAACATTCACGAAAAATTGATTTATCAATTCAGAGAATGGTGTAATATTTTAATTTTTATGAATTATCTATTAAATAATCATTCGGTAATTGTCGTCTTGTCGTCGTGTCGTCGCCCACTAGAGGTTTTTGGAGGGTTTCTTCTTTTTTAATATTATTCTATATTTGGCTGAAATGAAGATTACCTATTGCTTATTATCTCTATTTCTACTACTCTCCTTTAGTATGTATTATGTTTCATAATTCTATATATTATTACTAACGGCTGTGTGTTGAATTAATAGCCGCTGCGGTATGGGGAGAGACGATTTTAACACGTTATGCAAGGATACCCAACAAGGCCATCGATACTTATGCAGAGATATCGACTCATTGTAAAGTATCCTTGATTTTAGTTTTTGATGACCCATCCAATATTCCAAACACTATAGAGTTTCATGGAGTTGGTTATGTGCACATAGCCAAAGTAACATCGTATGGTACCATACAAGTATTCAACATGGATATCTTTTATCTCAGATCACAAACAATTCAAACATTGGAAATTAAAGTGAGAAACTCTTTGAGTCAATTGAAAATATTCACATTGAGTGACATTAATCCTACATGTGAAGGTGAGTAGAAAATATTTTATTTCCGTACCGATATCTATATAATATTAAATTTTGTAAAATAATAATCATAGACAATAGTAGTCTCTTTATCTACCCGATGAGACCTTATTTTGATATTGTTGATCAAATGGTAAAAGTTGATTTTGGTATTAGTTCCAATGGAGAAAGCAGTGCTCCAATTGAATGCCAAACTTCTCTCAGTGCCGATGGCCTCTGTGAAATAGTTCCTGGTCGCCTTTCATCCACATACACAATCCGAATTGAACCCAAGGCTCCTGAAATTACTAACGATTTTTTCACAATTTCGTTTAAAGATCCCTTTGATAACTCTATCATCTCCAGAACCTTGAGTAACCCTCTTAAATTTATTGGTAAGTCATTTCTCTTTTTTTCTTATTCAAAATATTAACACCAGTTTCTCAAAATAAAGGTAATACAGATATGGTTCAGGCCTATATTAACAGAGTAACACCAAATCCATGGTCATCCCAAGATTTTGATTGGACTCGTTATCCAAGAAACAATGGTGCCTATGTCAAGTTTCAAACATTTAACGTCTCTCCATTTTTATTCTACACTTCAAGTTTCCAAAAGAATGGAATAGTTGTTCCTGTTTTCAGTGATGGTTCATATACCACCTCGATTGCTCTCCCCAGTTTGGTTGCCGGCTCCACTGATAATCAATTACAATTTTCATTTGCTGGAAAAGATGGATCTGGTTCTAATTATATTGGTATTGCCCAAGACATTACTTTTCAATATAGAGAGATGACCCATACCTCCTATAGCCTCACCGGGTCCTATGACTTTTATCCTACCGTCAACTTTGGTATACTTAATTCACAATTGAGTGATGTCAAAATTCATCACTCACCAAAAGTTATCAATTTTATTGGTACCCATCAACAAATTCCTTATCCCTATGGTTACAAAAGAATACAATCATCTCCCAGTACCTCTTACAAACTTGAACAAGTTGTTCCCAAATTGAAAAGAGATATCACCATCAACATTAGAGATTATTTTAATTCTCCATTAGATATCACCCAACCTATTGATTCTTCTATTGAAGGTAAATTTATTCTATATTATTATTATTATTCATATTATATAAATTATTTACTAACAATAATAAAAATACTTTTCAATAGATAAACAAGCACCATTTATTGAATCACAGACTGTTACTCGTTTCAATTCTTATATTTACATTTTAACTGTAAAAGCAAAGGATGGAACTGGTATCAATAAATTTGTTACCTACAATCCATCTAAAACCTTTTTGGCCTCTGATGTTCTTTCAAGTGGAACCATTTTCGATGGTACTTTTGATTTAGTATTTGATGCCAGAGAAACCACAAACTATAAATACAATTCATTTTATTTCGAGGTACACAATTATGCTGGACTCACCCTTCTGTCTAGCCAGTACCCAGGTGAAAGTTTAACTCAACCTCAATTATTTGACAGTAGCACCTCGCAACACTATATCTATAATCCCAAATTCATTCGTCCAACTTTTGATACGAAAAGCTCCAACACCAAAAATACTTTTTATTTTCAATCTACTAAAGATGATATTCAAGTTCTTTTTAGAGTCCATTCCAACGTCCCCTACGCGCCACCCTCGTTCAAATCCTATGTCGGCTCCTATAACAATGAATTGGAATTGTATGTCATCGATTTTGAGTTTCCAAAAATCTCTAAACCAGGTCCTATCGAATACTCTCTCTTTATCGACGGAATTGATTATAATACACAGGATTTGAAAAATCAATTTTCTTCTAGTGTTCAATTAGAAATAGTTTCAAAAAGTATGTAATATTGATATTATTACTATTTAGATTAAATATATTAATAATCAATTATTTACTATGCTATAGCATTTGATTATTTCCCACCAATGATCAATGGAATCACTGTAGATAAAATTGAGGGTGATACAGATTTTGATATGGTTTGGAACTTTATAATCTATGATGAGATGTCTGGATTTGATCATGGTGTGATCCATATCACTAGTGATTATGATAATGAAGTTCGTGTGTTTAATATTTCAGAGAACAATAGAGTTTCTGGTGACCACAAAAACGGAGTTTACAGCGTCTCTTTCCATGTACCCAAAGAGGGATGTAAAGAGTTGACCTATTATGTCTCTTTTGCCTCACTCACAGATAAAGGTGGAATGGTTTCCAAGAGTAATGACGACTATGCCCTCGACCCACTCTCTGAGCTAGATGCTCCTTTTACCATAACACATACTTGCACAAACCCTATTTCCGACGACGTGTATCCTACTCTCACCGCCTTTACATTCACCTTAACCGAGACTGGTGATGCTACTGTAACTCTTAAAACACAAGATGTGTCGTCTGGTATTTCCAAAAGACACAACCCTTATATCTTTATTCAAGGTGTCGACAACTATCTTCAAGTCCCAACTACCTATGTCTCTGATACCGGTGTCACTGGCGAGTACAGCTACGAGGCCGCTGTCCAGATCCCATATGACTTTTTAATTTATGGCTATGTTGTTTCGGTGCATGGTATCACTGATAATGCACTTAATATCAACTCTTACAGCTCCAAAGAGCTTTCATCACTAGGCTATACATCTATGTTTAAACCAGCCACTGTTCCTTTGTTCCCATTGATCAGCAAAGTCACCGAGTTTTCTCCCAGCGGGGGCTTGGACATTACTATCTATGGTAAAAGATTCTCCACCACCAGCAAATTGTTTGTGAAACTTGGTCAAGATGCTTTCACCGAGCTCTTGAGCATCAAACTCAGATCATCTACTCTAATGATAGCAACTTTAGTCAATCCACAAGAAAAACCTATTCAAATTAAAGTCCAAAATGGTTTAGTTGACTCGAAGGTAGTTTTGGTTCCCATGAAACCCAAATTAAACAACATTCTCTATGTTGATCCCAGCTCAGAGTGCACACCTACCCCCACGCTAGACTGCGGGACGTTTGATAAACCATTCAAGACCATTAAAGCTGCACTAGAGAAATCAAACTCTTTAACAACCCTCACTCTCTTACCCGGTATCTACAAGGGAATTGATAACAATGAGATAGTTATTGATGGTGACCACATCAAAAAGATAACCTCATTGAATGGTGCGAGCTCTACGGTTATCGATTGTGAAGGATTTGGATTTGGTCTCAAAGTCCTTAACACCAAGAAATTCTCATTGTCTAGCGTAACCATTAAAAATTGTCGTTCTACTTTTGGAGGTGCATTCTACTCTGTCAACTCTGTTGCCACCATTAACAATGTAATTTTCAAAAACAACTTTGCAACTGAAGGTGGTGCTATCTATGTGAGTGGGGCTAGAAGACTCACAGTCACCAATTGTGTATTCAAAGACAATCAAGCTATAAGCACCGGTGCAGCCATCTACTCTGACCTCTCCAATGTAAAAATCAATGGTGAACTGACCTATTTTGTCATAAATCCCTATTATGATGTTTCATCAAACCACATCAACAACATTGCCGGTGATATCCTCTGCCAAAACTCTTCAATTGACATTGACGGCGGAGTTAACCTCTTGGGTGTCCATTTTGAATGCTTTGAAGGCTGTGACTCTACATACCCATTGAGATCACTTTGCACGCGAATCATTATTGATCCATGGAATACTTCCCCATCATGTAACACTCGTACCTGTTTAGAGAATTTGCAATGCAGCTGCTCTTTTGTTGGTGTTGCCCTTCAATCCTATAGACCAGGCTGTGATCCTCATAACATCCCTCTTTGTATGTCTGAGAATATTAAACCACTCCAACAAATCCGTCTACAACACAATCTCGGAGGCTCAGGTCCTGTTGTCAACAGAATCTATGGTTATTTGTCAATTGAAAAATCAAAATATGTTACCTTCTCTTTTACCGGCTCCAATTTTGGTTTTATCTTGAAAATCAATGGCCTTGAAAGATTCTCGATGATCCAATCTCCCTATTTCAACAACACACTCACTCAAGTTTATCTTGTTGAGGGTCATGTCCATTTCGTTGAAATCATCACACACTCTGGAGTTCCTCTTGGCACCAAAAGACATTTTAGTGCCATCCCTTCATTGGGTCCCAACGATGAATTGTTTTATTCAAACAGAATCTGTGGTGACAAAATTAGAGACGACGTAGAGATCAATCCAAATAGTTTATTTTATTGCGCACCTGATATTAACTACCCCAAATTAAACGCTGAGATTCAGTGTGGTGATGGAATTTGTAATGAAGAACCTAATAGCTGCTTTATTGACTGTTATGAGGAGTATACCAAGTCTTGTCCAACAAGAACTGTACCCGAGGGTCACATTGCACCAGGATTTGTTGTATCCTCTGACACTATTGGTGATTTAATTTACAACCAATTTATTTGGAAATTGCCTGGTAGCGACCATCTAACCTTTGGTATCAATATTCTTGATGGTGAAGAAGGACGTGCACCATTGTTTCAATTTGACTATTGCGAGAATGTGGCTACAACAGTAATTGAAGATATATTTAGACAAAATGTTTACCAAATTCCCAAGGAAATCAATGCTAAAATTTTACCGGTTTGTACATTTTCCACGATAACTCAATCCTATAACTCACACCATGAAATTTCAACCGAAATGGAAGAATCATCATCACAAGCATACAAAGCCAATGTAGGTGGTAATTTCAAAGGTTACTCTGGAAGGGCTTCTGCGGCATTCTCTCAAGAGAAATCTGTGGAAGAGGCCAAAAAACACACTAGTGATTCAAAAAATAAGATTTTTAAAACTGATCTCTATTGTACCACATCTTTTGTTGAGCTTGACCTGGACAGGGTTTCTCTTCATCCTAAATTCCTTGAGAGTCTTAGCCAAGTAAAGACTGCCTCTGATATGTTGGATATAGTAGAGGTCTACGGCACTCATCACTACAAAAACAGTTTTCTCGGTGGTAAATTATCACAAATCACATCAACCTCTGAAATCAACGTTAGCGATGAAAATTCCAAATCATGGGAAGAAACCTCAAAATTGTCTCTGGCTGCATCAGTTTCATCCCCATCTCTTTCAGTAGATGGAACTTTTTCAAACAGTCTTGACCAAACCAACTCTGAAGAGCAAAAGAAATCTAATAAACAAAACTCCCAAACCTCAAGACTCGTTACATATGGTGGTGCCCCAGCAGCCTTTAGTCCAGCCTCGGATGGTGTCAGTTCCCCAACATATAGCCAATGGACCTCAACCATTGATCTCTTACCAGTTCCATTCAATTATCAACTGTATCCCATCCGAGACTTGATTAAAAGTACTTGGACCAACAAACAAGGTGTACCACTCAAGGATCTCTGGGATGAAGCAGAGCATCTCTTCTACCTAAAAAATGGTGTTGATGATATCAGTCACAAATACTCTTTAATCTTTACAGTTGAAAGCTCAATTCAAACAATGATCGAGAAAGAACCCATTCTTAGCATCACCTATTTCACTCTGGATGAACAAAATGTAGAAATCGAGCTTACATTCAAGACTATTATTCATGGAGCTTTTATCGATGTCTCTGGCTCAAGAGAATCTTTACAATATTCTGGTGAAAAGAATAGATGTGACTATTACCATGCATTTAATCTCGATACACCACCCGATTTCAACTCTACATTCTACTCTTGTGACGCTGGTATTGGAGACTTGATTCACTTCCCAATTCGTATTGATTTTGATGGTCCAGACTTTTTCTCTAGTGTTAGAAAACCAATTGTCCAACTCAAAAACGATGAAATCAATGGTGTTGGTGCAGATGCTATATCAAACGGCGTCCATAAAATCATTTCCTGGTACGCCAACGAAGTTATCTTGTTTAACAAAGTTAGTGTCATAGAAGACAATACCAATTACTATGCAACCGCATTCTTTGAAAACAGATGGTCCTATCACTTGCACAGTACTGATTTTGTTGGTAATCCCAATGACCTCCACACAACTTGCGTAAGCTGTGATCGTCCAGAGGCTACAGACCCCTGTGTCCAATGTAGAGAGAAAATCATCTTTGGATTCAAAGGAGATCCAATTCCATACAGTCCATCTACCGGTGATAATAGACCTGTTCCTCAAAATATTCTCCCTTCCTTTATTCACACCTCATCCAAAGAAATGAAAATGCAAGACTATGATCAATCAATGATGCAATGGTTTGATTTCAGCGGCAAGATTGAAAGTGCACTCAACTTTACCATGATGGTTGAGAATGAGGCAACTATTGGTATGCTCACTAGAATCTATTGGATAAAAGCTTACTTCCCAAGTCCAAATGTCAATACACCCTGGAAACGAGTCATTAAATCTTGGCACATTAGTGATCACCAAAATGAATTCCATGCAAATGAATTTTTACATTATAAATTTGATGGTAGTAATCCAGAAGCTCATCAATCAAAATGGGGATTCTATCCACTCACTCCAAACAGATACAACAGAGCTCTCTTTACCTATCACAACTACCATTATCAAAGAGATGGTGTTAAAGCATATCAAATTCCATTTGACGATAGTTTACCATCCTACACTCAAGTATTAAATAACAAAGTCGGTGAAATTGAAATTTAATAAGAGGAATATGAAGAAGAATAAATATTAATAGTTTACTTCAAAAACTACCAATACAGTGACAACAGATATAAATTAAATAAAATTAACAAAATACTTTTATCTCGATTATTTTTTGAAATGAACATATTCATCAACAAATAAGTTTGTATATATTTTGAATCTTTGGAATTTGAATATCATCCCATCCTTTCTTATTTCAATAAGTGGTCCGATAATAACTGGTTCCAATGATGTGTTGTTGTCTGTGTTGTTATAAAATTAAACCTGAACATTACCTAAACTCAGAGTAAGAGTTTTAAAGATGAAAAAAATAAAATACTATTTTAAATATTACAATCATTGATCGTTCGTTACCCTTTTCTAGAAAATATTTATTTCCTATAAGTTTTTGGGTATAGTTTGAAAAGGAGAGTAATCGACATTACATTTATCCCATGCTAAATCTACTGATTTCTGTGCAATATCTCTACACAATGGATTGGTTTGCAATGATCCTACTGCTCTTCTTTTTGTACACTCCTTTAAATGATTAAATATAGATGATTGTCCCCTAATCAACTCCATTTCCCATTTACAATCACCACTAAGATTTGCTGCTCTAATCTAATTAGATATAGTAGTTTAATTAGATATCTATTCTTACAATTAATATTATACGTATATTAAATAGTTACTTCTGTACATGCTAAATGTTGACAATTAAAAGTATCCAATTTAACTTTACACATATCATATGCATGAACCATTTCATGAACGACAGTGTTTCTTATATTTTGTGGAAAATTTTGAATATTATCGCAAATTACAATACCCTCTTCAGGTTCAAAATAACCAAATGATTCTTCTTTACATGGTGCACATTTTATAATTGGTGGTAAACATCCAAGTCTTACCATATCTTTAATAATATATTTAAGAACTGGACCTATATAGATATAGTGGTTGGTGTGTACAATTAATATCTTTTTTCTTCTTCTTCTTCCTCAAAGACTAAAAACATACTTTCTTTTAAAACTTTTAATACATTATCTTTACACATTTTATTATTTCTAGGTTGAAAGGCGGTAGATGTCGTGCTACTACCATCATCACCACTATTATTTTTATTGTTGTCATCGTTATCATTGGTTGAATATATTCTTGATATATACTTATTTACATGATAATCTTCTAAAGATGACCCTCTATTCTCTCTCAACTCTTTAATTGATTCTCCAATCGTCATATTACTCTTATCGTCTGCAATTAAAAATTTACAAAAAAATTATTCTTTTTTCTTTTTTTTTTTTTGATGATTTCTGCAAAATTAGATATTTTAAGCAATCTTTGTTATTTTTTTTTTTTGTAATATATAATATATGTTAATAATAATAATTATTATTATTAATTATTTAAATAATTTATTTGATTTTAAATGGGATTGAGCATCTTCGTAGAGAGAACGATAATAGAAAGCAGTTGAAAAAAGACTTTCAATATCCCTGTCTTCCCAATTTTGGGTGGGTGGCTTTTGTAAAAATATCATTATATCTGGAAAATCACGTTGTTTTAAATCATCTGACCATTGGACTAGAAATGCTGCACAAACATAGACATGAAAAACACCAAATCCTTCCTTTTCACAGAGATAAGTGTCCCACATTCTCAACACCAATGGAAAGGGTATCTCTCTCATCAACAAACAATTCATCCAACGAAAAGCAAATTCGATAAATTGGGCATCTTGATCGGCCAAATGCGAACACAGTGAACTGTTTATCTTTTCCAATAGTTCACGCAACTGTGCGAGCATTCGTTGAATCCCTGGCTGGGCAAATGTATAGTGATCTTGAATACCATCCAACAATTTTGTCAAACACCAGTAACTGTCTGCCTCAACTTTTGCCAAAATGTTTGGATCAATTTTATCAACCTGACATGTAAATGGATCTTCGACATATTCCGATAAAAATACTGATATAAATGGTGTTGCTAAATCATTGATACCTTGTACATAACCAGAGGAGGGATGTTTTATACCCCAAATATATAAAATTCTTTCTAAAATCTCTTGTATTAAACTCTGTTGAAATAATGGTACATTTGGATTTGTTCTTGGTACATCTAATTGAATCTATATATTAAAATATGATGATTATTAATACTCTATCTCTTTTCTTCTTCCTCTTGTTCTTTTTACATATTTAATAGATATATACTTGTTTTAAAGTCTTTTTATCAGGTTCAGTTCTTTTATCTTCGTGAATATAATATTGAGGTAAACTATCTCTATATTCCTTTCTTTTTCTTTCTAAAATTTCCTCTCTTCTCTCACCATTGGATGGTAGATAACCTAATAGAATCTTCCATACCATGGGTCTATAAAGGGTAGGAATACCACACCAACCCAATTTCTTTAAACTTTCTAAATCTACATTTGATCCATGAAGTAATTTTGCAAACTTCCTCGATCTTTCACTATTATATTTATTTCCTACTATATTTGGTGTATTATTATTACTATCACTATTACTGTTGTTACTATTATTATTACTATTTAAATGATCGATTCCACTATTACTTGAATTTAATGAATTTGGCGAAGATGAAATCGACGATGTCGAAGAAGATGATGCTGATAATGATAAATGTGATTCTGTTACATTTAAATGTGAGGTAGTTGTATTTGTTGTTGTTGTGGTTGTTGTTGTTGATGCTGTTGATGTTGACAATGTCGAAGAAGGTGATGATGATAATGATGAATTTGTAATAGTTATACTATCTTTTGATATATATTGATTATGATTATATATTGAACTACTGTCATATTCTTTTTTCTTTGTAGGAATTATATTTCTGTATAGATAGTAGATTGAATAAATGAATATATTAATATAATAATCTCTAAATAAACAAGGCTATGACAAAGCACACAACAACACAAATAATTACCCATTAAACTTTTCAAATTTATGTGGTGCATGGTGATTATTTATAGGTTTGGCAATGCCGGGTGTTTTTCTACTTGAAAATCTCCAAAATGTTTCCTTTACCGGACTATTTGTGTCACTAGTTGAAAGATGGTGATGTTGATTCATTCTGCTAATATTGCTATTGCTAGTGCACTACTATTAATACTATTACTGTATTCTAAAGTTGTCTATCTGGCAAAATAATTATAATTATATTTTTTTTGTTTTTTTTTGTTTTTTGTTTTTTTTCTAAAAACTAGACGAGTGTGTCACTTGTAGAAATAATAAGGGATAGGACCTATAATATATTATTACTATGATTATTAATACACCTGTAAATACTACTAGACAATAAAGAGGGACAGGGAGGAGAGATATGAAAATAAAAAATCAAAAAAAGAAATGAAAATTAAAAAAGAAAATGAATGAATCAAACCCACACGCACACACGCCAAAACAGACAAGTTCTAATTTATAAATAAGAATTATTTACACACACAATAAAACAGATAAATTAATGATATATATTTTTGATGATTCATAAAAGATTATTGATTAAACACACACAATTATATTATAGTTATATTTTGCATGCACATGTAATATGCGTTAATTTAGTGTATTTTTACTTTTATTTTAAAGAAAAAAAAAGATATTACAGATGATATAGTAGTGGACTACACATTAAAATAAATATATAGAGAAAAGAAAAAAAAAGGAAAAAAAAACACACACAACACCAAAACGACCACACTCTAATGTTCTACCACTAAAATGGGGAAATTTATGTGCGCGTGCGTGTGTGTGTGTGTGTGTGTGTTGGTAATAATTAAACGGGAGAAGCTGTAGTTGACAATAAAAATGTGTGAAAGTGGTGGTATGGTGAAATTATATTACTGTTTATTCTTACCTTATCTTTTTTCTTGAAATGACCCAATAAATAATAATTTGTTAAAAGAAAACTTCAATTTCAAACAACACACACACACTTGAGTTTCAAACACATACACACTCACACACAAACACCTATTTTCAGATATTTAAAAAAATGGTGTTATTATTTTGTTATATTGGCTATTGTTGTTGGGACATATGCACAGGTAAGTTATGTTAATCACAATGTTTTGCTGATATACTATTATACGCAGTTGCCTTTCTTTGCATGTGATGGTGCGCTGAAAATAAAAATAGAAACCTGAAAAAAATGAAAAAAATGAAAAGGGAAGAAAAAAAAAAAAAAAAAGACGTTGGGGGCGCAGCCAAAAATAAAACTTAAAAAAGATATTTAGTAGAGATATTTATTGATTGTGATCTATTTTGACTATTTCCGATTATTCATTATTTCTTTTTCTCTTGATGGTGGTGTCTTTATGGTCCACATCCATTTGATTTTCTTTTTTAATAGTAGTTGATTTTGTTGTTGTGGTGTCGGATGGTTTATTTACAGATGGTTCATTTGATTTTTTAGATTTTGATTTGATTTGATCATTGGTTGTTGTAGTTGTTGTAGTAGTGGTTGTTTTTGGTTCTTGTTCTATAACTTGATCGTCAGCGTCATTGTCATTCTCAATATCTTGTTTCTTTTCTGGTTTTTTATTCTTTGGATGAGGGACAGTATTTCCAGTTGGAGTGACATCATCTTTTCTTTCGAGTTTCCATAATTCCAAATCTCTTAATAAAGCAGGATCAGATACCAAAGCCAATCCTTTGGTTTTTCTACTGAGACCATGTAAAATGGCTGAGTGAGGTAATTTACTAACAGATGCCTTGGCTTGATCAAAATTTAATCCAAACAAATGTCCTCTATATAATGTAATGTATAGTTAGAGAGAGTTGTTAGTCCACATGTACACGCCTATCTATTCATTGAACCAATACGTACAAATTTGAAATATCATAAGGACTTCTCATAAACTTTGAATGTTTTCCTCTACTACTGAGAATAATATTCTTACCAAACGATGATCTGACAACTGATGAGGCCAATTGAAAGAATGATAATCTTTCAGATTCCTCTATGAAAAGAAAAGGTATTAATACTTGTTTGTATGTGATAAGTAAGTATGTACATACTTTCAAATATACTTGTATAAACCAACTCGATGGAAATTCCTTTCTGAATACATTGTCTGATTCTGTCGGGCTTTACAATGAATTTCGAAAAAGATGTAAGTGTAATGATATCAATATCTGTGGAATTACATGCAGCGTTAAAGACATTTATATCTGTGGGAATGATACTGATCAAATCATATGATTGTACAACGGGATTATTTGAATTCAACATTTGAAGCTCTGCATTGTTTTTCACAACTACCTCTAGTCTAGTATATTGCTTAATTGATTTCTTTGAAGTTCCTACCTTTAACCATCCCGATGATGTAGCTAATCCTTGCTCATTACTATTGTTGTTGTTATTGTTTTTTTTCTCATCATCATCGTTAAAATCTATTTTCTGTATTTTGCATATATCTTTAGGTGATATTTTTCCATCAACAGTGTGTGTGAGTGCTACTGAATCATATCCCACTATTAGTTACATATGATTAAACGATTAGTACGAATTCAGAGATACATAGATCAATCATGATGATTTCAAGATGGATGATAATAAATATACATTTTGTCATAAAAAGCAAGATATCTTTAAGAACATTTGGATCTTGTTGTGCAGGGATATTTAAATCATAGTAAGCCATTCAATATGTAATACTTTAAATATCTTTCGATATACTATGCTGCAAAAAAAAAGACGAAAAATTTATTTGAGAAAAAAAAAAGTATTTACTTTTTCAGTCTGTGAATATCTTCAATTATACTCAACAAGTTGAAGTCATTAAATCTTAAAGATCTAGAGAACACGTTCAATGAATATATAGTTTGTACAGAGGGTCTAGAGCGCTCCTCAGTTGTGTTGGACCAAAGCATATCAATCAAACCTCAAAATGTAAAGGAGGGCCATTCACTTTCGCGAGTAGCGCCGAGATTAAGTTTGAGTTTACTGCAAACAGCTCAGATATATGTTCGAATAGTTTGGTTCATATGAACCGAGATAAAAAAGCCAACTCTTATCGACAATTGCAATTGTTACACACATAATCATTAGAGAGTGCCACACATATTATAACCCAATACCAAAACATTTTGTGAAAGGACGACCTTTCACAAAATCAAAAAAACATTTCTATTAAAAGCCATGGCGCGAGATGTTGTGAATGAATAAATAGTTTCTTTACAAATCCATTCGCACAGTGATAAATGTTTATGTGGTTAGTTGCGGATCTGAATTTGAAAAAAAAATCTCAAAAAAATAAAAAAAATTGAAAAAATACCTTTTCCTATTTTTTTGTACATATAAATAGTTATTTGTATTCGGAATTCAATATACACATACATACATATCAATATATAAATAGATAATAAAGAAAGAGATGCAAAAGACATATTCCATATTTAAAAATGGTAAATATGTAAATCCATTTGGAAGCACCAACAAGACATTTGGTGACATGGTCAGTTATCTTTGGAATAGACCAAAGGTATTGCCTTTAACAGAGCATGAGAAAACACATGTACATCCCGTGTTACCTGTAGATTTTGATAAAATTGCTTCAGACTATGACCCCACAACAACCATTAGATCAACTTGGATAGGTAAATATAGATAGATAGATACATGTATGACGTGGTGCAGTAATTAATTAATGATGGTAATAATAAATAGGACATTCTACTGTACTTGTACAAATGGAAGGATATACATTTATAACAGATCCAGTGTGGAGTAAACGTTGCACACCATTACCAGGATTTCCTGCTGGACCTGCAAGATATAGAGATCCACCATGTAGTATAAATGATTTACCTAAACTTGATTTCGTTATACTTAGTCACAATCATTATGATCATTTGGATGCAGACGCTGTTCAACAAATTGGAAACACTCCCAAATGGTTTGTGCCCAAGGGTATGAAAGCATGGTTTAAATCTGTAAATATAGACAATGTCATTGAATTGGATTGGTGGGAAGAGGCTACCTTTAATGATGATTTAACTTTAGTTTGTACACCTTGTCAACATTATTCACAAAGGTATATATAGAGCTATACAATTCTATCTATACAAAACCCTCTACTAATAATAAGACAACAATAGAACTATGACAGACAGATATGCAGTACTTTGGGGATCATGGTGTGTTTTGGGTAAACACAAGAGATTCCATTTTGCAGGAGATACAGCTAAATGTGATGTATTTAATGAAATTGGTCATTTCTATGGACCATTTGATTACTCCCTCATTCCTATTGGTGCCTATGATTTAAATAGAGAGTTTATGAAGACTTTTCATTGCAACGTACCAGAAGCAGTGGAGATTCATCAGCAATTGAAATCCAAAAGATCAATGGGTGTTCATTGGGGCACCTATCTGCTCTCTACTGAACCATTACTCGAACCACCTACTCTCTTAAAGAGTGAATCTGCTCAAGCTGGTTTAAAAGAAGATGAATTCTTTGCAAGTAAAATTGGTGTAACCACCGATATCATTGGCTAAAAACAGAGAAGACAATAAAGAGACATTGAGCGTGTATGTGTAAAAGATACACTTGTATTTATTAATTATTAAAACAACAACAACAGCACCACTGCAATTGTATTTATATAGTTTATTGAACAAAAATAGTTTCAGATGTAGTCACTTGGTATGGGAGTTTGAATACATTTTGATTACGATAGGTTAAGGAGTAGGCAGTGAGAATAGAGTTGGTGCTTGGGTTTGGACTAGATGCGATATAGAATACAAAGTCTTGGTTAATGGATGCGATGTTGAAGTCGAATTGGGCGCCCCATGGATAGGCACTGGTTGTGAGGAGAGTCAATGTGTTTTCACCCTCCTCAATAGTAGCAAGATAGACGTAGGCTTGAGTTTGGATATCAGAGGGTCTCAATTCAACAATATAAGCCTTGCCATTGTAGGCCACTAATTGAGACTGGAATGTGTCTAATACTCTCCATTTAACATTAAACGAGGTGGATTTGGTGACCACCTGAGTCTCAACATCAACGACTGCTGCAAAATATTGAGTAGAAACAATACCAAAGATATAGTACTCTTGTGTGGTTGGGTCATATGTACCTGAAACAAACCCATTTAAGATAAACTTTGTATCTAAAACTCTAAGAATGTTTGTATTAGAGAGAGATAGTTATATTACTACTATTACATATAGATCACACATACATTGCAGGTGTAGAGGATGGATAAGAAATAACCAGATGGACTGTACCCTTAAAAATAGCGAGGAAATATAATTCTTGGGATTGATTGTTGAATTGGAATGATTGAGGAACGATATTTTGTGCTGTAAAATTACTTGGAACATTGAAAGTAGCAACTCCATGTAAATATCCAGTCTATATATATATTGTCGTGTTTATTCAAATTGAATTGATTAGATTATATCTTTTATAAGCATTACTAATAGTATACAAGACTTACATCTAAATCAATATAACCTAAATTATAGTTACTGTTTGAATCTAAATAAACAACATTTTTCTAATCAAATAAAAGTTGGTTAATAAGAAACAAAGCTGCCTACTACTTTAATCACCATAGTTGATCAAAAACTACTTACAAAAGTTAAAGTATTATTATAATTTCCTTGAATTGATGAAACAATTTGTTGACCATTAGTATTGGTGTATAATTGATTTGAAGTTTTATCAGTAAATGAAAAGGTATTGAAATATCCGAGCTCAGAGGATCCATCTAAACTATAGAGACTCTTGCCATACAATTGTCCATTTGATACACACACTAATGTTGTGAAAATGATTGCAAATATAAAAATAGAATTGTGATTCATTGTTGTAGATATATTATTGATTCTTTTGGTAAAAATTAATTTTGATTCAAATATGGTTTTGGCAACAGCTACGAAAAAAAAAAAAAAAATACAAACAGACGCCCCTTCTTTCTTTAGTGGAATCCAAAAAAACGAAAGAATTAAATTTTTTTTTTTTTTGAATTTTAATTTTAAAAAATATAGATGATAACGTTTGAAAAGTGATGTTCGACCATTCCAGAGAGATAGAATTTATGAAAACAATAATAAATATATTTATTTATATAATTTAATTTTTAACAAAAACAATATCATTTGAAGATATGTCATATGGTAATTGTATAGTGGATGTGCTAAATCCATTTAATTGATAGGCACCCAAAATTGCATTTGGAATATTTAAACCAGATGAAACAAAGAAAATAAATTCACCATTAATGGTGGCAGAGTTGACATTATAATAGTAGGAAGGTAAATTGATTGAGGTGAGGGGAGTTAATGAGGATTTATCTGCAATTAAATTAACTTGGAAAACATAACTGGTTGCTGGTGGAACTAATTGGACAATGTAACTAAGACCATTATATGCGACTATAGCTGATTGATATTCTGAATAAACTGGCCATTGACTAGAAACTGGGTATGTGTTATCAAACATTTGAGTTTGGGTGTTGTATGTGATTACATAATATTGATTGAGAACAACAGTCAAAATAAAATATGTACCAGAAACTGGATCAAAAGTACCGGTAGTAGCATCAGTGGCCGTGGTGCTAACACGTGTATAATCCAATCTAAATTGATAAACATACAACATATTAATATAATTCATTATTTATATTTTTTACTGCTCTACTACTTACGAAGGAATACTATTCATATCTAAAGTGAGTACAGCAACTCTAGTGTTGAAAACTACGGTACAGTAAAGATATTGAGAAACAACATCAAAACCAAATGATGACGGGATTAATTGGTCAACAATCAAATAAGATGGAATTTGATAGGTACCAACATTGGTTAAGTTTCCAGTCTATAGAATATAATATATAAGAGAGGAGATAAGGTTAATTATAAATAAATTTTAATAAAATACAAGATGAATACTTACTTCAACGTTTAAATAACCAACGTTAAGTTGTTCAGTAGAATCTAAATAAACAACATATCTATTATCATATGAATCATAGTTTCCTTGAACAACAGCAATAATATGGGTACCACCCAAGGTTTCTACTACAGTAGTATTATATTGACGATTACTAAAAGAGAAGGCATTGAGTTGATTACTAGCAGTATTTAAATTATAAAAAATTTGTCCACTCAATTGACCATTACATACAAGTGATGTTAAAATGATCACACATAGAGATAATAATAAAGTAGTCGAGGATTTCATTTTTAGGAGTTATGTCTTGGTTTTGAATAAAAAGTGATGACGTTTGGTCCTTTTTAAAGCCAATGTTTTTTTTTTTTTCTAAACACCGTTTTAAAAATATCTTTGGATTTTTTTAAAGAACCCAAAAGATTCTAAAGAATAATTGATGCTGTATGAAAAGTTCTTATATTACTTTTATCTTGGTTTTTGAGGTGTTATGGTAATTTTCCATTCAAAAACAGAAAACTTTTCATTAAAAGATGGGTCTAAATTACCATTAACGGAACTAAAGAATGTCTCCAAAAACTAGGTGGTATTGAGAATGATAATCAATTTGGAATTATCGATATCCAATTAAATTTAATTGGACTTTGCATCCTTTCTCTGCCTATAAAAAAAAAGATATTTTGTCGCCACTCTATTACAAATAACTATTTTATTACTTCTTGTGTAATTCATAAGATTGTGAATGTCATCTTAATCAACTGATGAAATAATATGATCAGTTCATATATCGTTGTTGAAATCAGTTATTATTAATTTACATAACCTCTAACGAAAAAAAAAAAAAGACGAATGTGTAAAAAAACCGACCGAAAAAAATGAAAAAAAAAAATAGAAAAAAAAGTAACGTTGATTATTAATTTTTAAAGGATTTTTTTAAAAATTTTTCACAGACGAGGACGCGATAGTTTTTTGAATTTTATTTTTTATTTTTTACGATTAACGAGTCTCATCCCTCTACATACTAATAGTATATATATAACATTTTATCCAGTGTATATTTATACTATTACTCATAAATTAAAGTTTTTTCTTTTTTTTTATCAAACTCTCACATATATATATATAAATAATGGACGGTAAGTTTCTTTTTTTGTTTGTTGATTTGTGATCACCAAAAAAAAAAAAAAAAAAAAAATAAAAGAAGGGAAAAAGAAAGCGCAACAATAAACTACACATACAGAAGTTTATCAATCACATCAGATTTACCCCATTTCATGGAAAACAGTATATTCTGTATCAACTCAACAGTCTTCAAGTTTTTTAAAAATTTGATCAAATAAATACGCTCTGCTGAAATAATTTCAAGATTCAACAATAATAACAATTACAATAGTAGAGCAATTCTTACAATAATAATAGCAATAATAATTACAAAACAACAATAACAATTGATGGTGATCAATATTGATGCATAAAGCCCTTCTTTTCCGACTTTTTTTTTTTTTTTTTTTTTTTGTTGTGCCGTGATTGGTGTTATCTATAAAAAGAATTAAAATATTAATATATTACTTATAGGTAGAGGAGGTCGTGGAGGCCGTGGAGGTCGTGGCGGTTTTGGTGGTGGTAGAGGTGGTGCCATGAGTGGTGGTGGTAGAGGTGGTTTTGGCGGTGGTAGAGGTGGTGCTGCCGGTGGTAGAGGTGGATTCGGTGGTAGAGGAGGTGCTGCCGGTGGTAGAGGTGGTTTCGGTGGTAGAGGAGGTGCTGGCGGTAGAGGAGGTGCTGGTGCTCGTGGCGGTGCTCGTGGTGGTAGAGGTGGTGCTGGTGGTGCCAAAGGTGGTGCCAAAGTTGTCGTCGATAAACACCCAAGACACGAAGCCGTCTTTGTCGTTAGAGGTAAAGAAGAAAGTTTAGCAACCTTAAATTCCGTTCCAGGAGAATCAGTCTATGGTGAAAAGAGAGTTTCAGTTGGTGAAGGTGTTGATAAGAAAGAATACAGAATTTGGAATCCATTCAGATCAAAGATTGCCGCTGCCTTACATCGTGGTGTTGAAGATGTCCACATTAAACCAGGAAGCAAAGTCCTCTATTTAGGTGCTGCCTCTGGTACTACTATTTCACATGTTTCCGATATTGTTGGTCCAACTGGTGTTGTCTATGGTGTTGAAATGGCCCATCGTCCAGGTAGAGAATTAATTGGTATGGCCAAAAAGAGAACCAACGTTATCCCAATTATCGAAGATGCCCGTTATCCACAAAAATACAGAATGCTCGTCGGTATGTGTGACGTTTTATTTGCCGATGTTGCTCAACCAAATCAAGCTCAAATTGTCGCTCAAAACGCCAACTATTTCTTAAAGAACGATGGTCACTTTATCATCTCTATTAAAGCCAACTGTATCGATTCCACCGCCCCAACCGAAGTTGTTGTACAAAGTGAAATCTCTAAATTAAAAGCTGATAAATTAAGAATCCAACAATTACTCAAAACTTTAGATCCATATGAAAGACATCACGCCCTCGTTATAGGTCAATTTAGAAAAGCCTCAAGCAAAGAATAAAAATTTAAAAAACAAGAAATAAAAAAAAAAAAAGAATATAATATTTGTTAGTTTAGCTCGGGTGGTGTTGTCTTGTTTATTCTATTTGTCATTTACGATAATTGATATTTATTTTTCAATTCAATTCATAGTAATCATATATTCACATATTTGACTAAAAATAACAATTATTGATTTTAACACGTTTATAGATATCGCCCTCTCCCACACAGATATATCAAAACTTTATTTGAAATCATCAACACCAAAATTGATCGCACATTCGTAAAAAAAAAAATTTGGAAAAACAGGATTTTTTCGAATATTGGTGAGCCCATGTGATGGTGTTTGTGTGTGTGTTTGTGGTGTTGGGGTGTGCGTGGTATTTATAAACTGATAATATGAATCTGAGATCCTTTCCACTCAATACAATGTGAATCCTCTCTGCGGGATACGATACAAACGCAGCTCTCTATCCTTGAGAGGCAGAACATGAGAATAATAAAAGGGGGGTGGGGTGTGTGTAAAAAAAAATTAATTTTTTTAATTTTTTAATTTTTTTTTAATTTTTTTTTTTTCTTCACTCTCTTATCCTTTTCTCTCATAATAGTTGACTCTCTATATATAATTATATCTTTTTTAGACTGATAAAAAGGGAATATAGTTATCACTATCATCCATCGCCATCCACCCGCTCAACCATTCACCATACATCTAATACCAAACACACTGCATCCACTCTCTCCACCAAACAAACCAAAACAAACACATATAATACATCAGAATGAATATATTCTCATTCAATAAGAAACAAAAGACTCCAGCAGAATTGGTTAAATCCATCAAAGAGAGTCTAGCTTCCATAGAAAAATCAGGTCCAAATTCTAAATCATCTGAGAAGGTATATATCTATTATCTGACATCATCTTCTTCATGATCATAATGTCTACATGTAGCCTACTACTATTGTATATACACTATATATTAATACATTGATAATAATAATAATAATAACAATAATTGAAGGCATCAGAGGAAATATCAAAATGTCTTCAAGAAATGAAAAAGATTTTATATGGTGATTCTGAACATGAACCAAATCAAGAAGCTGTTGGATCATTGTCTGCAGAAATTTGTGCAAATGATTTAATTCCAATTTTAATTAAAGACCTCTCCAAATTAGAATTCGAAGCAAAGAAGGATTTTGCTCAAATTTTCAACATTTTATTAAGATTTAAGAATGGTGCTCGAGCACCTACTGTAGAATATATTTCAAAGAATTCAGATATTTTAGATTCATTAGTTAAAGGGTATGTGTTGTTGTTTGTTTGTTTAACTTTCTCTCTATGAAAAATATAGAAAACTAATTAGATACATCTATCGTATTATAGTTATGAACAACAAGATATAGCTCTTAATTGTGGTACAATGCTTAGAGAATGTATTAAACATGAGTCATTAGCTAAAGCTCTTATTTATTCACCAAATTTCTGGGAATTCTTTGAATTTGTTGAAGTTTCAAATTTTGATGTTGCCTCTGATACTTTTGCTACTTTTAAAGAACTTTTGACTAAACATAAAGCTTTAAGTGCCGACTTTTTAGAAAAGAATTATGATCAAGTAAGTAATAGAGGAATATTACGTAATGAAGTTTATCATCATCATCACATGTACTAATATATATTGTTCTTGTTGTATCACTCTAGGTCTTTGAAAAATATACTACCCTTTTAAATTCACAAAACTATGTTACAAGAAGACAATCAATTAAAGTAATTACTCATTATCATTATTATACTACTCTACATAGATTCACAATCACTAATACATAAACGATAAACAACAACTTTAGCTTTTAGGAGAACTTTTATTGGATCGTTCAAATTTTAATATCATGACAAAATATATTAGCTCAGCATCAAACTTGAAGTTAATGATGAATCTCTTGAGAGACAAATCTAAAAGTATTCAATATGAAGCTTTTCATGTATTTAAAGTATTTGTAGCCAACCCAAACAAGACGAAACCAATTCTTGAAATTTTAACCAAGAACAAAGACAGATTGATCACTTTCTTGACACAATTCCACAACGACAAGGAAGAAGAACAATTTAATGATGAAAAAACATTTTTGGTTAAACAAATTCAAGCCATTCCTACTGACTCATAGTCTACTCTCTATTAATTTTTTTTTCTTTCTTTTTTAGTAATAATAGTCTTGATACATAATCAACAACAACAACATCATCATCATCATCAACAATAATATATCGTCAAAAATTTAATAGTTGGAGTAAAATTCCTCTTTTTAAATTCACTTTTTTCAATATATCTCTATCTTTATCTCAATCCAAAAAAAAAGAAATTAAAAAAAAAATATAAAAAATACAGTTTCGTCCTTTTCTCTATATCCTCCCCATGTATTCAATAATAAACAACATTAATAGTAGCAACAACAATAACAATAATAACTAGATAATAATAATATGTAATGTTTAAAAAACAATTAAAAACCTCCCCAAAATATTGAGTTGATCAACTCTTTAGCATATTTAATAAAATATATCTTTTTTTTTTTTTCTTTCTAAACATTTGATTCTTTGTCTATTTTATTAAATAAAAACTCTTTGGTGAATAAATAAATAAACTCAAGAGAGTCTTGAGTTATTTTAATTAAATAAATAATGATCTGATTTTATTATTAATTTTATACTACAGATTTAATGGAACAAAGCAAGAACAAAAAATAATATAGTGATATTATTTTTAAGCAAGATTAAAGTTAAGTTGTTGGGTGTGAATATAACCAAAAGTGATTGGTGATGATGGACTGATTGTAAATGTCCAACTTGGGGACCAAACGTTGGGACTGCTAGATTTCAAATCTAAACCCCAAATTTGACTTGGAAGTTGATCTGGGGTTGTTTTGAATGTTGGGAAAGAAACTATTTGATTATAGGATGGATTCACTTTAATCTCACAGTTGAATAAATAGTAATTATTTACACCATCATTCCATTGAGAACCAATGTTTTGGGTAATAATAAGTTTAGATCCAGTATTTCCTCCAGTGGTGGTTGATGAACCAGTTGTAGATGGGCCAGTAGTTGAAGAAGTTGCTGATCCGGTGGTGGAGGTACCAGTTGTTGATGTTGAAGATGTTGTTGATCCAGTGGTGGAGCCACTTCCGCCTGTAGTGCTAGATGCTGCTCCTGTTGTTGAAGGCGTGCCCGTTGTAGAAGTACCTATTGTTGATCCAGTAGTTGATGGAGTTGAGGTTGTTGAGATACCATCTATAAAAAGATAATATTAAAGATTAGAATCATCATTATTTAAAAGAAAAAGAAGGAGTTTTTGAGTAGAGAAGGAGAGAAAGAATTTTTCAGAGAGGAGGAGAGAGAAGGGGAGAGATGGAGATAAAAGAGAGAAAGGAAAAGAGAAAAGAAAAAAGATAGAAGAAAATGAAAAGAATAAACTTTTCACATTGTAATATTTTTTTCCTAATTACCTATAATACAAATTTGAGAACCAGATACTTTGAATTTAGTTGGATTTGGAGAAATCTTATTAATGTAGTTCATGGTATCTTGTCTAACAGTCTTCCAATCGGCATTGATTGGAGAATCAGTGTCAGCAGAGTCTGGGTTCAATGAAAAGAATAAATGGTTTTCAATTCCTTTTTGGTTGAGATACTGAACAAATTTTTGAACCCAGATTTCATTTTTAGAACTGTTTACTTTACAGCCCCATTCACCCAAAACCAAAGAGTAGAAAGCGGTATCCCAAGTAGTCAAGAAACCAAATTGGGAATCCCAGATATCTGGTAAATTGTTTGGATAGTTGGGAACATTAAAGTAGGCTTGATCGAAAACAGATGAACAATACATATGTGGAGCATAGACTACACGATTGGCTTGGTTAAGATGTACAGTAGAGCACTTCCATGGATGCATATTACCACCCCACCAATTGTTAAGACCATTACCACAACTATCACTTGTTTGGATACCTTCCAAGAAATAAACACCATTGAAACCAGTAGCATCTTGAACAGCATTTGAAATTTGTTTGAAAGCAGTATCCCAATCAGTGGCAGCATTACCAGTACCCCAAGTGGCAGGGTCATGTGGTTCATTTTTAATATCAAGACCCCATAAATTCCAACTTTAAAATTTATATTATTAGTAATTTAATATTTATCATTCAAAAATAAAGAATTATACTTACTATTTCTTAAATCTATTGGTAATTGTAATCCAAGCATCGGTGACAACTTGGGTGGTGTAATTAATACATTGACCATCTCTGTTTGTAATACAGCTTTGAGAATACCAGAGTGGAGAAATATATTCTCTTGGATCAAATCTGTGTAATTCCAAAACAATTAAAATACCTCTATCGGCGCATTTTTGAATGACATATTCCAATACTTCCATAGCATTTTTACCAGAAAGATTTGGATTCAAAGAATAGTTGATCTTTGATGGCATTCTAGTTCTAATGACCATGTCAACAGAGAATGGAAGTCTGAGAGCATTGAATTTTTGAGCAACCAAAATATCTAATAAATTTTCAACAGAGTTGAATTCAAGACCACCTGGAGCATAGGTATCGGTTTCAGGACCAAACCAAGCAATACCTTGGATGGCAATCTTTTTTCCATTGAGGGTCAATTGTCTAGATGTGAGACCAGATCTCCATTCCAACGAGTTACTATTATAACAGGTGTCTGCAAAAACAGTTAGCGCTGCAGTGGATAAAATCACCACGGCAATCAATAATATACTATTGATTTTCATTTTGAATAAAAAGTGTTGTACAACAATATGATAATAAATAAATAAAATTACTTGTTATTTATATAAAATACAAAAGTTGGATTTTGGTTTGTTTTTTTTTTTTTTTTTTCCAAATATACTGGATTATTACAAATTCAACTAGGTAGTAAAACAATAACGAGTATCTAGTGATGTTTGAAAAAATGGAGTTACAAAAATAAATAAATTAAAACACACCGTAAAGATTTCTATCAAAAGATTAGATGATTTTCTTTTGTTGAGTATCTTTATAAAAGTGTAATTTGTTGAAAATATTGATCCAAGATCATCCCTTTTAAATAGTTTTTTTTCCTTCACTTTTTTTTCTTTTTTTAATTGGATTTAAAAAAACATTTAATCACAATATTGTCGTTTGACCCAAGAAAAAGAGAAGAGATGTGAGAGGTGGGATGCATATAACTATATATAATTTAATAGATGAAATAGTACTTAAAATAAACTAGTCACTCACACACCACCCTCACCACAACCAACTATATTTTTTCTTTTTGATAATCGTGATCGACTAACTTTAAAGCCGTTTAATATTTATAAAATACCACACACCACCCCATCAATTCAATTTTATTTTATGTGATTATGATTTATACATATAAAATTTTATCCATACATAATAAATTCACCACCACCTAATTTCACACACCCCTCACATACCATACACAATAAATTACTTTAACACCTTTATCCATACTCACACAAAAACAAAAAAACACAACTTTAAAAGGTAAAGTGTATAAATATTGTTGTGAACATAATTTTAAAAGCTACTACCACCCTAATATTAGTTGTGTGTATGTAAAACAAATGACCTTTTTTTAGTAGTTGATATTTTTGGGGAGGTCAAATGAGCTAAAAATTGTTTATAATTCTTCTCTTTTAAATTTAATATTTTAATATATACGAATCAAGTTTTTTGATGATGAAATTCTATAGATCAGAAACTGGTGTTTGTTGCACCCCAACACTGGGGTGATAGAGGTGGGTGTATACTATTATATCAATACACCCACACATACACAAACACCCATATGTGGGAAAATAAAAGAGGGGTGGTTATGAATATAGTAGTAGATTCTCGATTGGGTGAAATGAGATTTCTGATGATGCCTAATGATGATTGATTGGTAATGAATAACAATTCCTTTTCTATCCGAAACATCATACTATTTGTGAATATTAAAAATAGCAGATCAAAATCTTTGAAATTGTGAATGTTTGAATTTCTGAATTATAATCTGACATTTATCTGTACATTAATGTGAGAGAAAACAATGTGGAGAGAGGAGAAAGAAAAAAGAAAAACACAGAGATGCATACTGCGGGTATTAATTTACTCTATGCGCTATGAATCAGACTATCACTATTGATAACTACTAATATATCATTATAATGACATATACATGTATTTGTATGAGCGAAAAAACATCAATACTACCTAAACATTCATAGGCGATCATCTTTTCCGTGTAATTGCCATTTTTTACCTTTTTAGAAATTGTGATCAAAATATATAAAAATGTTTTTTATTGATTTTTTTCCCAAAGATTTTTTATAATTTTTAACATTTTTTTATAGTTTTTTAAATTTCTTCTTATCGGTATCCTATACTAAACTTATAGTGTGTGCGTGTTTAGGAATAGATCCCAAGAAATAACTATTGTTATTATTGATTGAGTGTGTGTGTGTTTGTGTGTGTATTTTTGTTTAGGAAAAACAATTAGATTTATTCTCTCAAACCCCACCCCATTAATTACTTGGAGAAGCCGATAAAAAAGGTCAAATGAATATTCAAGAGGAATCAACTCCACTTATAAAACAACAACATGTTGTTTTAAAAGTAAATGATAAAGATAAACAGCATAGTCACGATCATAAACATCATGCTTCATCTGGTAGCCCACCCTCTTCTCCGAAATTAACACCCACTACCGGTCGTAGAATGGGAAGTTTAGATGCCGTTAGAGGGATAACTATTTTTGGAATGATGTAAGTGTTCAAATCGAACCAAACCAAATCAAATCACACCCTAACCACCTCTTTTTTTTCTTTTTTTTTTTTCCTGCTTTTCAAATATATTAATCTTTATTTCTTTTTGAAAATGTTGTTGTGATATTCAATAAATTGTTTTTTGTTTATTCTATTAATATAATAGTTTGGTTGATAATCAAGGTGGCCCAGATGTTATTTGGCCACTCAAAGAAACCGAATGGAATGGATTATCCACTGCAGATTTAATTTTCCCATCCTTTTTATTTATATGTGGTTTTTCAGTTGCCTTGGCATTAAAAAACTCTAAAAATGACATTAAAAGTAAAGTATATTTGAATCAATATGTAGACTATAGTTATTAATAATAGTTAATCCAATATTATAGCATGGGCAAATATAATTAGAAGAACATTTTTATTGTTTTTCATTCAATGTTTTTTAAATTTGATGGCTCATCATTTTGTTTTTGATAGTTTTAGAATTATGGGTGTTTTACAGAGAATTGCCATTTGTTACTTTTTGAGTTGCATGAGCTTTTTATGTTTTCCAGTTTTCCTTCAAAGATTGTTTTTGATTGCTACATCTACAGTATATCTTGGTTTGATGTATGGTTGGAATGTTCCAGGATGTGGAAAAGGTCAGCTAACACCCTCTTGTAATGCAGGTTCCTACATTGACAATAAGGTATTTGGACCAAATATGATTCATCCCAATGATCCAGAGGGACTCTTGTCAACATTGATGGCATTTGTGACCACTTGGATGGGTGTCGAGTTTGGCAGAATATTCACCACCTACTACAAGAAATACAATTACTCTCAATTTGACATTATTGCCAGATGGATGATTTTAGTTATTTTATTCATTGTGCCAGCTATTGGTTTGGGAGCCACTGTTTTGCCATTTAACAAATTGATTTGGAGTTTTAGCTTTGCACTCTTTACCGTTGGCGCTGGTGGCGCATTGATTCTCGTTGCCTATATTGTTGTTGATGTCGTTGAATGGGGACCAAAAGTTAGAAAAGCCGTCGATATTTCTATTCAACCATTTGTTTGGATTGGTATGAACCCAATCACCATCTATTCATTTATGGTCTTTATTGAAATCATTTTCATGTTTTATCTTAACGTTGGCTCTGTTTCCTTGTGGACAGCCATCTACGAAAAGATGTATTTGTCATGGTTAAAGAACGGCTATTTGGCATCCACCGTCTTTAGTCTTGGCTGGTTTGTATTTTTTGATTTAATTGCCTATATTATGCACAGAAACAAAATTTTCATTAAGCTCTAGACTTTTTTCTTTTTCCATTATTATTTATAAATAAATCATATGCATGTGATTGATTATCCCCTTTTTTCCAAATTTCTGGGTTGGCGCCTTTTTTTTTTTTTTTTTCTTAAGCAATTAAAAAAGGATATCTACATGTATCACAAGATATATCTCTTGCTACTCATTGCCGGTATATAGCTCTGTTTGATAATATTATTTAGTTTACAATGATCCTATATCCACAGCTAAAACATAGGCTATCTCCTATGTCGAGGTTGGATGGAGGATTGCATGTTCATGTTCCTATAAAGATAACAAACAATAGTAATACGAGCGATACTAATAATCCAAATAGTAATAGTAACAATCATCTAAGTAAAAACAAGAGCGACACCGCTTGCACAATAGTCTACTCTAAAATAGAGAACCAGCTATCAATTGAAGAGGAGGAGCAATGGATCAAAGGCCAAGAGGAATCTTTGCATCAGGTGTCTTTATCGCTAATCAAACACGAAACGAATAAAAAGCATATAGGTTCATTTACCTATGATTTAGTAAAGTCCAACAGCAGCACTAACAATAACAATTCAAAGAAAGCAACTAAAAAAGGACTACACTTTAATCGTAGACAGCAACAGCAATCATCTCCATCTAATCAAAGAATCAATCAATCGTCGTCATCATCTTTTAATGGATTGGATGAGAGCACAAATAGTATAACTTCGATTGGCGTTGATAGTAGTGACAACAATGGTTTTGTACAGGGTATACATAGTTATAATGACTCTCGGGATATATCTCTATCGGGTGATAGTGAAAGCGATCTATCTATACCTCGTATTCAGTTTGGTCAAATACACCAACAGCAACAAAGGGTCATTACCAGTACTGCCAACACAATTAATAGTAGCTATCTTTCTGATATGGATCAAAGTCAGATTGATTATCAAGATATGGAGGATGAAGATGAAGACAATAGAACCAATAATAGTGATATCACAAACAATAGTTTTGAACAAGAAGCATTTGCAACAAGGAGAGAGGTATTCCCTGCAAGATTCCTGAATTTGAATAGTAACAATGATACAATTACAAATAGCAATAGTATTAGTAGCATGAACAACAGTCATCTCAGATTACCGCACCAATTAGAGTTTAGTCAAGATTTATCAATCTCTGATATAGAAGCACACAGTAACTATACAAATAGTATCACAAATACAGTCAACAATAGTATTATTAGCGATGGCAATGACGCTAACAGCATTACCAATAACAGTACTTGCCAGAGTATGGATCAATCCTCCATAGCCATTGAGGATATGGAAGATGTCAATGACATGGAGTTATCAACAGTCACAAATGATGCAGCAAATAATAATCATAACAATATTAGTTATAGATCACCATCCAATTCATTCTTGCCAAAGAGTAGTGTGAAGAAGAAACTAAACTTTAATCATTATAACAATGAATATGACTATGAAGAAGAATCTTTTAATACTCCTGGTGGTGTTGGGTATAGTGCTGCAACACAATCTAAATCAACTAGAAAACCTCAAAGATTATTATTTAATCAATTCTTGGATAAAGATGACGATCAAATTAAAAACCAAACATTGTTTACGAATAGTAATAATAGTATTTATCAAGAAGAAGAGGAAGAGGAGGAAGAGGAAGAAATAGAACTAGAGGAACAACAAGAAGAAGAAGAAGAAGAAGAAGAAGGAGAAAGTTATGATCAATCTATGGATATCTCTATGCAAAGTGTAGAATGAATGTAAATAAACTAAAACTAAATATTGTATTTTCCCAAACAAACTTTTTATAAAGAGCTCGCCACTCTTTGTTGTTGTTGTTATTCTTTTATTTATCTGTATATGTACATAATTGATGTTGTTTTATTGTTCAAAGTATTGTCCATCAAAAACACCTTTTGCTTTTCTAGTTCTAGGATCAAAGACATCCATATCTGTGTTGTGATCTACATTTAATACCATCTTTTGTTGAGGAGTAACTGCATCAAGATAGTAGTGATTATCTTTTGTTGTTTTATATCGGTTAGTATTAATCATACGATAGATAGATAGATAGATAGATAGATAAAGAGAGTAACAATAATAATAATATAAATAAGACATACCACAATGAGGACAATATTCATCAGATTCTTCAAATTGGGACATGTACTTTCTAAAACATTTTTTACATTTCTTACAAGCAAATACTATTTCATCAGACTTTGCAATCTCATGATCAGATTCTTCTCTATGACATTGTGAGCAATCAAACCATTTCTTACAACATTGTGCTCTAATCGATACTTGTGCATTCTATTGTAAACATAGTAGTTGATTGATTATTAATT
Source organism: Polysphondylium violaceum (assembly GCA_000277445.1). Classification (NCBI taxonomy): domain Eukaryota; phylum Evosea; class Eumycetozoa; order Dictyosteliales; family Dictyosteliaceae; genus Polysphondylium; species Polysphondylium violaceum. The sequence continues at coordinate 17,519 of AJWJ01000092.1, read as the reverse complement.
ATACTATCATCACATTATTATTGAAAGTAATGTAATATACATACTAAAATATGTTTACACATCTTTTCAATTCAATATATACAAATGTATTTGTAAATATCTGCAATCCTATGAACTTAGATTTTTCAAGAAAACGAGAAAAAAAACCTAAAAAAAAAAAAAAAAAAGAAAAAAGAAACATTTTTGAAATGATGAGATATCATATTTCAATAGTTTACATATAATATGAGCCGTTTAGAGAAGTGAGTCAATTGTTCTTTCAGATTTTTATTACTAAATATATCATAAACCACGAAAGAAAATTACTTATGCAAAAAAAATTATAAACTTTTTTGTGGTGTGTTTTTCGTTTTTTTGACAAAAGAAGACACATACAGATATCATGGACAATAGTAATAGTAATAGTAATAGTAATAATAGTCATGAAGGTTGTTATTTTAATCGGTTGTTAGAATATACTTCAGATAGTGTTGAGTTTTATCCTAGTTTTAAAAATAGTACATTGTTCACAGCGGGCACTTATCAAATCGAACAAGGTGACACGGAATATAAAGAGCGTAGAAAGGGTAGATTATATCTATTTGATATAGAAAAAGATAACAAAGTTAAAGAATTGCAATCGATCGATTTCAACAGTGGTATATTGGATATGAAATGGACTCATCACAACAATATTAGTCAACAATATGAAAATGATGCTCCTTTGTTGGGTGTGGTCATGTCCAGAGGTGAATTAAATGTATATAGATTAAATGCTGCAGATCAAGAGCAGGGGGAGAGAAGGTTGGAGTTGGTGTGTAGAAATGACGTTTCATTAGATCCGAGCATATTGACTCTATCGTTGGATTGGAGAACAGACAACAAAGAGATAGTCACCAGTTATAGTGACGGTTCGTTGGCTTTGTTTGATGTAGACGGTGGTGCAGTAACCAATAGATGGATTGCTCATGATTACGAAGCGTGGATCTGTGCCTACAATTACCACAATACCAGCATGGTATTTTCGGGTGGTGATGATTGCAAGTTTAAAGTATGGGATACAAGAACAATTGAAGCAGAGGATGGAGGTCGTTCGAATAGCAGCGGTGCCACACCAATTTTTACCAAGCGTTGTGATATGGGTGTGACATCTATCCACTGTCATCCCGCACTCGAGAATATTGTTGCTGTGGGAAGCTATGACGAATGTGTCAGAATTTGGGATCTCAGATCTATGAAACAACCTCTCACGCAAACCGATTCCTTGGGTGGAGGTGTATGGAGAATCAAGTGGTCGCCAAGTGATAACAATCACCTGGTAACTGCATGTATGGGCGGAGGATTTCATACTCTCTCAAGCGAGGATGGTACATTTACAGACTTGTCAATCAAAAGCAGCTATCAAGGTCCTCACCAATCTATAGCCTATGGTGTGGATTGGTCATATACAAACTCTAGCAGTACTGATAAACAACAGTATATTGGCTGTTGTTCGTTCTACGACAGATGTTTATCTGTGTGGACACCTTAATATATCAAGAGATACCCACGTCACCCACACACATCAATACCTACAAGCAAACATATAATTTATAAAAATCTTGGTGTTTTAATTAATTTATTTATTGGGCAGTATTTTTACCCCTAAAAAAATGAATAAAAAGATTTCACAAGCAGAGTTGGTAGTAAAAATTGATTACTTGCTCATTACTAGGATCAGATGCGATAAATCTTAAACATCTCAATTATAATTACTATAATAATAGTAATCATAATAGTATGGTACTATCAAATAACATCTCATCTACATCCGATGTACGGACATTATCAGATTTATTCTATATAAATTAAATACTTATTTATCTAAAAGAGCATAAAATTAAAGATGTAAATGGTATACAATGTTTTGGACTTCAAGAGACATACTATTTAAAAAAAAGTATATGATTTTAAAAAGTACTTAAACGAATTTTTTACCTAGCACTAGCAAATATTAAAATAAGAAAACATATACTTCATTTTAGAAATTAAAAAAATATGAATAATTATAATAGAGTTGCAGTGGTTGGTTTAGGTTTAAGATTACCAAAATCTAAATGTGGCAATGATTTGTGGTTCAACTTGATGAACAAATTTGATGGTGTTGTTGAAATACCAAAGGATAGATTCTCCGAGAATTTTTATAATCTTGGTTATTTTGAAAGTAACAAGGCTGGTCTCTTGGAAACAGATGAGATTTTGTCATTTGATCCTTTGATGTTTGGAATTAAACCAAGTGATGTCGATGTGTTGGATCCTCAACAAAGAATGTTGCTCAAGGTCACCTATGAAGCTTTGGAAGACGCCCATATCAAGCCCTCTGATGTTCGTGGTACAAACACATCTGTTTTCGTGGGTTGCTATAGTTTGGATTTTAAACACCAATTAAATAATTTAGAAAAACCTTATTTTACTCAAGATACTTCTTTGTATAGTATAGCCAATCATGTTTCCCATACATTTGATTTCCGAGGTGCATCAATGACTGTAGACACAGCTTGTTCCTCCAGTATCAATGCTTTTATTATGGGTTGTAAGAGTATAGAGTGTGGCCAGAGTGATCTCTCTATTGTGGGTGGAGTTGGTTTGATTTTTAATTCAGACCTTTTTAGTTTACTCACAAATATGAAGGGTCTGAGTCCAGATGGTAAAAGTAAGTCTTTTGATGCCAGTGCCAATGGTTTTGGAAGAGCCGAGGGATGTTGTATGTTAGTACTCAAGAATCTGGATAAAGCAATTCAAGACAATGATGTGATCTATGGAGTGGTTGATGGAGCTAGTTCAAATTCAGATGGTAATTTTGAAAAAGAAAATATCAACTCCCCTTCATCTATGGCACAAGCTGAAAATCTAAGACTATCTTTGGCTCAAAAAAACCTCAATCCATCTGATATCTATTATTTTGAATGTCATGGCACTGGAACCATTGTTGGAGATAAAAATGAAACTATTGCTCTATCTATGGTTTTTAAAGATAATCATTCAAATGAAAACCCTCTTTACATTGGCTCAATAAAGTCAAATATTGGTCATACTGAAGCTACTTCTGGCGCTTGTGGTATTGCTAAAGTATGCTTAATGTTAAAACATCGTATGTTGGTTCCAAACATTCATTTTAACACTCCAAATCCAAACATTGATTTTAAAAACTGGAATCTCAAAGTAGTTACTGAGTGTATTCCATTCCCAAATGATAGAAAAGTCAAAATAGGTATCAATAGTTTTGGTATCACTGGTTCAAATGGTTGTGTAATATTATCAGAGTTTAAAAATGAAAAGGAAATACGTCCAATGGAAATCAGTTGTAAAAATAGAAATCTATTAATTCCTCTTTCTGCAAATTCCAAACATTCATTAAACAAATATCAAGCTACAATTATGCATAATCATTTTATTAATAGTATTAATACATCAATTGGTTTTAATGATTTTGCAAAATATCTTATTTTATCCAAATCAATTCAATATAGTCAAAGATTGGTAATTAACTCTCATGATGGATGGAACTCCTTTTCAGAATCATCTATTTTCTCTAATGATAAAGAAATGATTTCAAATATGTTTAGTCTTGGTAATAATACAAATCCAATTGTTGTTTTTGTTTATTGTGGCCAAGGACCTCAATGGAATGGAATGGGATCAAATCTTTATGAAAATGAACCTGTATTTAGAGAAACTTTGGATAAATTTGATAATGAGCTTTCCAAACACTTTGGATATTCTATTTTACAAAAACTTAGAGAAGCCACTGATCAAGATTCAATTCATGATCCACTTTTGGCTCAACCTTCTATGTTTTTATTACAATGTGGTTTAACAGAACTTTATAAACAATGGAATGTACAGCCATCTATTGTTACCGGTCATAGGTTTGTATTTTATTTATCCAGTTTCATTTTTCTTATATTAATATATTAAAATTTAAAATAATATAGTTTTGGTGAAATTACAGCATTATATTATTCTGGTTTAATATCTATGGAAGATTCATGCAAGATTGTTTATGAAAGAGCAAGATTACAGCATAAAACTGTTGGTTCTGGTAGAATGTTGGCTATTTCTCTAAGTTTAAAAGATTTTAATTCAAAATTCCCACATCATGAAATAGAAATTGCTTGTTTTAATTCCAAAAACTCTATTGTAATCTCTGGAGATGAGTTTAAACTTGATGAAGTTCATCAACAACTTCAAAAAGAAAAAATATTTTCAGCATTTCTTGGAACAAAATCATCATTCCATTCTTCCAGTCAAGAAATTATCAAAAAAGAATTATTTGATTCTGTATCCAATGATTTATTTAAAACAAGAGATAGCAATGCGATTATGTTTTCAACTACAACTTCCAATCAGATGAATCAATTTTCAACACAATTATTATTTGATAATATTAGAAATCCAGTTTTGTTTGAACAAACATTAAATAATATCAATGACTATCTTGAAGAAAATAATAATGGAAAATCAACTATATTTGTAGAAATTTCACCATTTCCAACTTTATCAAGATATATTAAAGATCAAAACAATAACGCATTGATGATAAATCCATTAAATAGAAAAAGAAAAGAAAGTGAACAAAATTTATTTAAAGAAAGTTTATCACAAATTTATATTAATGGATATAATATTGATTTTACTTGTCAGTTTGATTTAGATGATCTCAAAGATAAATCCTACAAACATTTATGCTCCCATCGACTCCCATTTTATCAATGGGATGAACAAACTTATCTTTTGGAATCTCAAGTCATGAAGAAGCTAAGACTTTCTGGTCCACCTGCTACTATTCTTGGGAATGAAGCTTTAGAGAACCAATCTTCAAGTAATACCAAAGCTTTTAAAACAATTATAAATACTGATCGTGAACCATTTGCATTTTTAAAGGGTCACATAGTTGGAACCAAAAACTATTTTCCAGGTTGTGGTTATGTTGATAATCTATTACAAATATATCCATTTGATAATTTAGTAATCCAAAGATTAGATTTCAAATTCCCTTTTATTCTTAAAGGTGGTGTAGATCATGAATTATTAACAATTTTAACAAAAATCTCAAATACTGAATATAAAGTTGATTTCCAATTCTATGAAAATGACCAATGGACCAATTCTGCGACCGGAAAAATATTAATATCTCCAACTACACCACCAAAGTCTCAATATAAAATTGATTTTCCAGAAATAAGATCAAGATGTAACCTTTCAACAATATCTAAAGATGATCTTTATAAAGTTATAAACTCTGTTGCTGATATCAGTTATCATGGTAGTTTCCAAAGAGTAGAAGAGACTTATTTCGGTATAGATTGTTCGCTTTCAAAAATATCGATGAAACCAAGAGTATCAAAAAATTGTGATAATAAGTATCTATTTAATCCAGCAATCCTAGACTCTTGTTTACATGGTACTTTCCCGTTACTTAGAGGTCCATTGAAAATTATTTTTGAAAGAATATCAAATATGAAATTGTTTACCGAAAATATTAAGAGTATAAATATTCAAGATCTTGATTATATCTATGCCTTTGCCGATAATATTACTATTGGAAAAGCTGACAATAGATGTAGTTTTAGTCTCAAAGTAATGCTTCAAGATGGAACAATGTTGTTCGAAATTAAACATGTTGTTTGTCTTTCTCTTCTCCCAATGAAAAGTGATACAATTAAACATCCTGGTGATGATTTATATTCAATTTTTTGGCAACCAAAAGAATCAATTTTGTCAATAGATAAATGGATTCATGAAAATATTACTATTCTAAAAAATCTTCCAGATCAATTATCCACAAATCTTTACATTCAACAATATTGTACTTTGATTCTTTATTACCAAATAAGTAACAAACAAACAATCTTTACCAAGTCTTTAATATCAACTACCCCAATTGAAGAGTTACAACGTATGTTTGGTACGTCCAAATATTCACAGCTTTTTCAATTGGTTTTTAAAGTTTTAAAAGAGAATCAAGAGTTTATGATTAGTGAAGTAAATTTAATGGAAGAAAAGCAAATTCTTTTGGAACAAAAGTTATTAGAATTCCAATTGTCCAAAGAAAACTTTGATTTATTGAAAAGCTCAACAAAAATAATTTCTTCTTTACTCTTCCCAAATCAAGATAATATTGGTCAAGAAGCTCTAGAATCCTTACTTAATAATGACATAAATGGTTTTATTTATGGTCATAAATATCTTTTTGATATTATGCAAATGGTAAAAAATGTTGTCAATAGATCAATTCAACAGAATATTACACAAAGAGCTGTAGTTAGAATCCTAGAAATTGGAAGTGGAAAGGGTGAATTAACAACATTCATACTCGAATCTTTATACAAACTATTAGAGAATCAAGATTCTAAAATACAAATTGAGTTTACTTTTAGTGATATAAATCCTTCTTTTATATCATCCTCAAAATCCAAATTTAGCCAGTACAGTGATAAAATTAGTATAGTTTTCACCACCATTGATATTGATAAAGACTTTTTAGAAAAACAAAAACTCAAAGGCTCTTATTATGACATGATATTGGCCAGCAATGTTTTACATCTCTCCAGTCAAGTATCTTTTTCAATTTCAGAAATTCAAAAAGTTTTATCGCATGGAGGTCATCTTTTATTCATTGAACCCACCAAAAATGTGACCCTATATGATTTTGTTTTTGGTGCTTTTAATCAATGGACCGTGTACAAAGATACCGATATTAGAGGTGATCATTGTTGTATGACACCAGACCAATGGAGTTTAGTTTTAAAAGAGAATGGATTTATTAATATCTGTTCATCACCCTCCGACCAAAACCATTTAAATTTTATTGTGTATGCTCAAAAACCTTGTTTAAATTCTATTAATTTGACCATGAAAAGAAAAGATCAAGATGAACCAAATGTTGTAATATTTTCTAAAGATAGAAAATTGAAATATGAAAAAATCATGATTGAAAAATTACAAGGCTATTATAAAAACTGCATATTGGTTCAAAACTTTGATGAAATGGTGGAATTGGTCCAAAAACTTGGCCATTCAGATTTAATTTTCAATTTGTCAACAATTTCAAATTTACAAAAAGATAATTTCAAAGAGTATACAATGGAATATATAAAGATTAATCAAGAATTATTGAAATTAAATCAAAAATGCAAACATATTTCAATTGGTTTAAATTCAACAAAAGAATGTTCATTTTATTTAAATTCATCAATCGTTGGTGCATTTAGATATTTTACAAGATATAATGATTGCATATTTTTAGATTTTGATGAAAACACTCTTGAAAATCAATCATTGGATCTTAATAATTTAATTGAAAAATTAATAGATACAAAATTAAATTATCACAATGAATATTCAATTAGAAATGGTGTAGCATATATAGAATTGATAGGAAGACAAGATCTACAACATCTGAAGCATTCTCCTTTTGAACAAACAAACTTTTATTCACATTTTAATTCAAAATTAAAATTAAAACTATCAAACAAACCTCAAAATTTGGCTCCGAATCAAGTAGAAATTCAAGTTAAATCCTCGGGTATAAGTTATCGTGATAGTCTAATCTATAAAGGTTTGGAAACGAAAAATTTTAATCTTTTTAATGAACAAGTTCAAAATATTGGATTTGGTGTTGAAACTTCTGGTATTGTAACTGCCATAGGTGATAAAGTAACAAAATTTAAAACTGGTGATAGGGTTTGTGGTGCTTTAACTGGTCACTGTTTTGGGTCTCACCAGATAGTCAACCAAGATGATATTTGCCAACTACCAGCATCATTATCTTTTACTGATGGTGCCTCAATCCCTATTGCTTACTTGTCCGCCTATCGTTCTATAATTAAATTGGGAAATTTGTTTGATCGAGAGGAAATAGAAAGCTCACCAAAATCAATTCTTATTCATTCAGCTACAAGTAGTATAGCTCTTGCTTGTTTAAATATATTAAAATGGAGAATGAATCAAACAGGAATCAAAATCTTTGTTTTTGTAACAGTTGGCTCACAAGATAAAGAAAACTTCCTTACAAAACATTATGGATCTATGATTGCTGGGGCTTTTTCCTCTAAAAACCTGGATTTTGTTGATCAAGTCAAAGCTAAACTCTTAGAATTGGGATCAGAAAAAGATGGTGTTGATGTTTTAATTAATACATTTTCAATTGACTCTAGAGTACATGCAAACTTTTCCACACTTGCTCAAGATGGAAAACTTATTGATCTATCCAATTCTCATCTTTACAACAATACTCTTTTAGATTTTGCAAGCTTTAAACTAAATATTGGATATCAAACGAGTGAAATCTCACTCTATCCACCATCTTTTAAAAGAATAGCATTAAATGAAATTCTTTTAGCCATTTCAAACAAAGATTTAGATTTACTACCAATTCATATTTATCCAATTGATCAACTAAAGGAAGCCATTGAAATTATTGGGGAGGAATCTAAACCAATTGGCAAACTGGTAGTAGATTATAACAAAGATATTACCTCACCTTTAGTTTTGAAACCTAATCAAAACAAAGTATTAAAGGAAAATTATAAAATAGAAGGTGATATAAAATGTGTATTAATCACTGGGCAACAAGGTGTTGCTTTAGAAATACTTAGATGGCTATTGGAAAACTCTAAAACTATTACCAATGTTATAATTCTCACACAATCCTCTATGAAATGGGATATTAAAAGAACAATCAACAAGTTTAAGAAAACAATTAATTTCCATTTCAAGTCTGTAAATGTTGGTAATCAAATCGAATTAGAGTCCACAATTAAAAAAATTTACGAAGAAAATCCAAATATACCATTGGTTGACTCTATCTTTCATTTAGCCTATACTCACACTGAAACAGAACCTTTAGAAATCACAGACCAAGAAATGTCATTAGTTCATGATTCAAAATCTTTGGCTGCCGTTTATCTCCATGAAATATCTTTACTTTTGAAATGGAATATCAGAAATTTTTTTGTCAGTTCTTCAATAGTAGTATTATCACCAACTTTTAATCAATGCGCCTATACATGTGCCAATATGGTTCTTTTATCTTTTGCAAAATATAGAAGATCTCTTGGTTTGAAATGCACTTGTTTATCCTTTGGATCTTTAGAAGGAGCAGGTTTTGTTTCAAGAAAGAAAGCTGTAGAGAGTGTTTTAACAAACTTAGGTGTTTGCCCAACACCAATCACCAAGGTTTTGGCAACAATTGATTTGAATATTCATAATTCCATGGATGATGTTTTAATTGGAAAATTCAATATGGAGTCAATGAAAAAGAGTTTGGAAAGATTTCCTCATTTTGATTATTATCTAAATTGTTTTGATGCTTCCAATTTAAATAATGATAAAACAGATGATTCAGGATTATCAGTTAAAGATAAAGTCATTGCAACCATTTCAGATTTTCTATCGATTAGCTCTTCAAAACTCAACATTTCATCAATGAAACTAAAAGATTATGGAGTTGATAGTTTATTTATGGTTCAATTAAAGAATTGGGTAGATAAAGAATTTAAACCAAATATTTTTTCAATCTCTCAATTACAAGGCTCTAGTATTGATACTATTATTCAAACTATAGAAAAAGCAATGGATGTTTCTACAGTTGATAGAAAAGATGTAGAAGGAAAAGAGAAAGTATCTAAATTACTAGATCTTTACATTGAAAGTCATTCAAATGCATTTTGGGAAAAAGAAAGCTTGTTAGATAGAGAGATCAGTGGTAAAAATAAAAATCTTGAAATGAACAATGGTCAAATTCTCTTGACTGGGGCAACTGGATTTTTGGGCTCTCATATATTGATAGATCTTTTACAAAATAACAAATGTAAAAGAATTTTTTGTTTGGTAAGAGCAAATTCCAAAGAAGAAGCTATGTCTAGAATTTATAAAACATTGGTAAAGTATAATTTACATCTCTCGCCATTGGATGAGAATAGAATTATTCCCATTGTTTCAGATCTCAGCAAACCACTTTTAGGTCTTTCTATTCAAGAATTTAGCAAACTATCCACATCCATCGATTTAATTATTCACTCGGCCGCAAATGTTCGATTCAATGTTTGGTATAGTCAAACAAATGATACCCAAATATTAAAAGGTAAGTTTTATAATTACCTTAGTATCCAACATAATACTAACTTTTTTTTATTACAACAGAAATATTGAAATTGGTTAACAGTAATAGGGATCAACAAATTAGATTCTTGCATGTCTCATCTATTTCTATTCACTACGCCTTAAATGAGGGAGTAAACGTAAATGAAATTCCCAAATTAGAAGCAAATAATAACAGAATTGGATATTCACAAACCAAAGTTATTCAAGAGAATATTCTTTCACAAGCCTTCAATAGAAACATACCAATTACAATTGTTAGACCACCATTTATATTTTCACCAACAACACCAAACCCAAATGACGCTATTCAACTATTATTTTTGGCCAGTATGCGTTTAAAAATTTGTCCATCATTCAAAGAAACACAAATAATCAACTCTGTATCAGTCAGTAAAATAAGTTTATCCATTTCAAACATAGCATTTGATGATAAATATTGGTCCAAGAATGATGAAATACCCATCTTTAATCTCTATAGTAAACCAATCTCGTTAAAAGGAATATTTGAATCAATTTCTAAACAAAAATCTTGGCCAATTCTCGAATTGGATGAATGGAAAAAAAGAGTAACCCAATCAAACTCTACTGAATGTCTTAGACTAGTTCCTATTCTCTCACTCTTTTCACCAGATTCTTTCCAAACAACTATAGTAGGTAATAATCAAGATGGTATAAATGAAAACTCTTTTATTACTGAAAAGGACGTCTTACAATTTATTGAAAGCAATGATAAATAAAAAGACACATTTAATTTTAATTATAAATTTTAGTATTGCAATTTTTTATTATATCTAAAAATACAAAAAGGATTTAAGAGGAGGTTGTTGTTTTTTAAAAAATAAAATAACTATTCATTATTATTATTTAATAAAAAGAATATAAATAAGTGTTTTAACTATATAATTAATGTGGATGTTGTTTTGATTTGATAATTTTGGATTTCGGTTGGGAAATTGGAAAAAACAAAAGATATACTATTATTTAATTCTCTATCATTAACGATAAAGTGCTTGTGGATCACCCAAGTGTACAAGAGTTTTGGATAAATGACCAATGATATCTTTTTGTCTATAGAGAGCCAATTGTTTAAGGACTTTTGAAAGATTTTTAACAATTAAAATGTGAATATTACGAATATCTTTTTGAACTTCTTCTTTGGAATTGGAAGAGATGTAGTCACCTTTGTGATCAGGTACGTCAGTGAGTCTATCGAAATAAGAATTTAATCTATTCACATTACCAATGATAAATCTATTGACTGGAATCATAAATGATTCTTTTTGACCAAACTCTATACCATTGGCAAGATTTTGAAGTACTTTACCAATGAGAACCAAGGCTCTGGTTGCCTCTGGTCCTGGAGCTTCATCAACCAAACCGGCAGTGTGTGGAGCAATGATGGCTGGACAAAGGAATCTAAGGAAAATGAAACCACCAACACTAGAATGTTTGTTGTCTGGGAATTTCTTGATTACTTCGGATTGAAGTAATTTTGAAATCTCTCGAAGAGAAATTGGAAGACCACCCAAAGAGTCAATGATGGCATCTGTGAATTTCTCACTGATTTGAATTAAATTCATCATGTTTGTCATCAACTCCTCACTACCTTCGTTAATCTTGGATGGATCTACTTCATAGCCAAATGGATTTTCAATGATTTCTTTGACCAATGGAGTAATATACTTTTGCAAGTATGGCATACCTTTGAGCTTAGTAAAGGCAGTCATAAGCTTGGTAGCAGTGGTATTACTACGGAAGAGAGTGGATGGATTGGCGGTGGATTGTACCTCACTTTGGATACCAGTTTGAATGATACTTCTAATCTTGTTGAAAGATTCAAAAATTCTACTTATAGATTCAATGGTACGAGATTGTTCTTCAACTTGGGCAGGAGACACGACACATTGGACCACTTGAAGAGAGGGTGATGCTAAAATTTCAACCAATTGATTGTATTGATCTTCAATAAAGGTCTCGGTAAATTCGTTGGCACTTGGTGGGTCGAGTAAGTAGGACCAATCTTCTTTTTCCAATTCAACCATAATAGCATGTGGATCCATAGGTGGTTGAGCAGGTGTACTTTTACTTGGAGTAGATGGAATAGCTGTAGTAGTTTCACCACCTTCCAAAGCAAATGAATCTTTTGGAGTGGCAAGAATGGTTTCGTTGCTTGGTGATGGACTAATTTGACCAGCAGCGCCACTAGATGAGTTAGCAGCAGGTGCAGATAAAACCAAAGGAGAAGGAGCACTGGATGGAGTGAAATTGCTATTACCAGAGGCAGCAGTACCAGAGGCACTAGAGGAAGTAAAAGGAGATGGAGAAGCAGAATGGTTTGAACTACTCTTTTCGGCGGCAGAAGATGAAAAAGTCGAGGTGAGAACAGAGTGAATAGATTGCGACCATTGGGCTCTACTTTGTTGTCTAAAGAATGTATCCAAAGCATCAAAAGAAGGCTTCATGGCTTGGAATCTTTGTAAACCACGTTCAAAGTATTCTTGTTGTGCTTTCATACAGGCATAAAAGAGTTTTAATGATTTGGTTTGAATGGAAACACCTTCCTTAAAGATGGAATCAAAATCGACCAAAGCCTTGTCCAATACCTTTTTGAGACTTGCAACTTCCTTTTCGGCCTCAATCATCTTTTTATCGGTTGGTTGAAGATTCTTGGCAAGAGAATAGAGTTTGTTTACGGCACTTTCGTATTCAGTGTGAGATTCAAATACACGTTTTCTCATTTCAACAATAAGTGGAAGGAAAGCTTCCAATTCATCGCTAACGGTTGAGAGTGGTTGAGAGAATGCAGATGTTGTTCTGGTAGAGAGTTCACTTCTGAGATATCCAATCTTTTTAATGGAACTGGAAAAGTGTTCAATGGAAGAAGCCAACTCGGGATCGACACTTCCGTCAAAACTAGTCTTGATAAAGGATAAATTCTCTGAAAAGTGGCCTTGTTCCTTGAAGCTTTCTGGCTCGACTTCAAAGTATTTCTTGCTGGATTTGATGACTTTGGAACAAGTCTTTCTAAAGTTTTGCAAAGACTCAATCTTGAGATCATACTCTTTGAGAAAAGCAGACGAGTCGTCCGAAGTAGAGGCAGTGACATGGGTGGTGGCATAAGATTGAAGTGTGGATGGGTTTTGGATGATGTTAACCATCGATTGAACTTTGTTGACCTTGGCCTCCATGATGCCGTCGAGATCAACCAAACCGGCGTAATCAATGTGGGTGGTCTTTGTGTATTTGACCATACCGTTGATACTCTTGTGATAACGAGAGATGACCAACAAGGGTTCCATCAAAAGACTACGTAAAGTGAATTCCTTGGAATCGTCGTCTGTGTCTACCTTTTTTTTCTCGTTGGCCAATTTTTCACAGGCGTTCAAGTAGCCAATGACTGGAGAGTTTTGTTTTTTGCAAAGGTTGTCCAAACAAGTCAATGCCAATGGGATGTTTTCAACGTATTGATTGAAAAGCTCTTCAGAGTGTTTAAAGTGATTCAACAACACATCACCAACCTTTTTCTTGTTGGACCAAGTTTGGAATCTCTTGTTCATAATGTGAAGAACGGTCGAGTTTAATGCATAGAGTTTTTCAATAGGACCAAAGATGGTTTTAATTTCATCTTCAGAGAGGAAAATATATGGAAGATGTCTCATGCTCTCTGGTAGTTGATCACGATCACGGACTCTAAGTGGATTGAGGAATATAGTTTGAATGGTATCCAATGTTCTAACATAGGTTCTTTGAGTCTCTAATAATTTCCAACAAAACTTGTCTCTAAAGGATCTGGTAGTATCAAACAATGCAATATTATGATTTTCACCACATGAAATTGAGATAAATGTTGACTTTGTAAGTGATTCAATCTTTTTGGGTTTATTTTGATCACCTTCATTATGGCCAAGCTAAATAGATAAACATTAATAATATTAGTATATATATTCAACAGATCTATATCTGTAATAGATAATAACATACTTGACCAAATGAATCTTTACCACAAGTAAAGATACGACCAGAATCAGTCAAAAAGGCAGTATGACGACCACCACAACTAATTTGACGAATGCTTTGATTTCTGAGAGCTTCAACCAATTGTGGACGTGATTCACTTTGATTGGTACCATGACCAAGTTCTTGACCTGAACCCCATGTATAAACATCACCACATTCGGTAATGGCAGCAGTAGAGTAATGGCCACATGCAAGTTTATCAATGTGAAGATACTTTAGTGATGGTACAAGGGTAGGAATACTGACGATAGTTGCAGAACCAATGGCAGCACCATTACCAAACACCAACACCTCTTTGGAATTGGTGAGGACGGCACAATGGGTGCTGCCCGAGGCAATTTGAATAACATTGTATTTATCCAATGCTTGAATCAACATGGGTGCACAGTATTTGTTGGTGTCACCATGGCCCAATTGGCCATACTCAGATGTACCCCAGGAATAGACCTTACCATTCTTTGTCAAACAGATAGTGTGTTTCTCACCACACTGGACTTGAGTAATCCATTGGGTGGAGAGTGCCGAGATGACCTTGGGTTCGATTTGGTTGTTGCTGTCGCCGTGGCCGAGTTGACCACTTTCGCCGCAACCCCATGTCAAGAGCTCACCATTGGCCTTGACAGCAGCTGAGTGATAGAAACCAATTGAGATTACAACAATTTCAGAGAGTGATTCAATCTTGATGGGCAAGAGCTGGTCTTCAATTTGGTTGAAGCCAAGGGTGGGAATGGGTGGATTCTTGACGGCACCTCTGCCCCACATATAGACATCGCCGCCCTCTGTCAATGCAGCGCTGTAATAGGAACCAGACGAGATGGAGCAAATGTCGGCGATATTAAAGTTTGGCAATCTCTCTGGAGTTGGTTGAGAGAGATCCTTGGTGGCCAATTTGAAGCCAAGCTTTGAATTAGAGGCCGAGCCCCAAGTCATCAAACCACGACTAGTGTCTAAATGAATAGCAGAACGAAGTGAAGTGGATGAAGTGTTTGATGGTGAATTGGATCCGTGCATGGTGGGTGACGATGACAACAAAGGAGTAGAAGGACTGCTTCCAGTGGCAATCAAATCTTCATTGGACGATGTCGATGAACTAATACTAATATTGCTACCGCCATTGTTGTTACCATGACCGCCGACAGATAAACTAGATGAACTGGTATTGTGTTGAGGAGTGGATGTAGAGGTAACTGAAATGGTTGGACTTGTGTTGTTGATTGACAATGGTGATGGGTTGATGGGAGTGCCCGATGGAGTAGAGACAGTGACCGAGGCTCTTTCACGATTTGACATTAAAGCAGGTGAAACTGATGGCGATGAGTGATTGGAACCTGAATCATCGTCAAAGTCAGCTTTACTACCGCCTCTAAGAGTAGCGTGTTTAAGTTTTGCTGCAAAGGAAGAAGAGGTTCTAGAGAGAGATTTCTCTGGTCTATCTGTTTTATCTTTTTCCTTTTCCTTATTGTCCTTTTCTTTATCTTTGTCCTTGTCACCTTTCTTTTCTGCCTTTTCACGTTCCTTCTTTTCCTTCTTTTCACGTTTTTCTATATCTCTTCTCTCCTTTTCTTCACGCTTCTCTAATTCCTTTCTCTCTTTTTCTTCTTTTTTCATCTCTTTTTCACTCAATTTACCCATAGCCCATTGATGAGGAAACATCTTACCCTTTTTCTTTTTATCATCTTGATTGTCGTCATCATCTTGTTGCTGTTGTTGTTGTTGTTGTTCTTTTTTGATCATTTTATTCAATTGCTCAGTATTCAAATCACCCAATGAATTTCTCTTTTTCTGTGGAGTACAAATTTCCTCTGTACTTTGACTGGGTGGTATAGTTGGTGGTAATTGTAATGGTTCTGGTTTAGATGGTGAAGGTGTTGTTGAAGTAGAAGAAGAAGATGGAGTTGAGGGTGTTTTGAAATTGACCAATGGTGAATTGACCACAGGGGCAGACGAAGAATATACAGTATTATTATTGTTGGTATTATTATTATTACTATTTGTATTTGAAATATTAATAGAACTAGTGGTTGGTGGAGTGGTGGGTGGGGGCATGCTGGTGGCAACAGTGCCAACACTACCACTACTGCTACTGATATTACCACTAGTATTACTATTTACACTGCTTGAGCTGTTATTTAAATTTGATGATAAATTTCCACTGCTACTAGAATTGGTGATGCCAGACACAAGATTACCACTACTGGGTGTTTTGGTGTTGCTTGCCAACAAATTACCGTTGCTGCCGCCATTGGGGAAATCTCTTTTGGGTAAAGATGGTGGAGATGGACTTTTTTGGGGTGTGGTGCTGTTGAGAGGTGGTGGTGTGTGTAACATGGGTGGTGCTTGGGTTGGTGTGCTACCTGAACCAGTGTTGGTAATGGTGGTGGGGTTTATACTATTACTATTGTTACTATTACTGTTGTTGGGAATGGGGAGTGCACCCATACTACCACCACCGTTGCCAAGAGAGCTTGTTTTGGCTCGGGGTTTGAGTGGTGGTGGTGGTGATTTCATCGATCCTATAGGGCTGGGTGGTTGTACATTGTTGGTACCGTTTAAATTGGTACTCGATGTAGAAGGTGAAATACTTGGACTGCTATTTACATTGGTTGGTGTTGATGTGGCTGATGGTGGATTAGGAAGTGGTCTACCTCCACCAGTGGATGGCTTTGAGGTGGGAATGGTTGGGGGTGGATTATAAGACATATCTGTGTGTATATGTTGTGTGTGTGATTGGTGAGTGTGAGAGGGTGTGTGTGTGTATGAATCAAATATATATTTAGCCTTAAAAACTCAAAGTTGAAGGAGAAGTGCCTTGAATGGGTGTGTTGAAAAAAAACTTTTTAGAAAATATCTTGGTGGGTGTGAAGGTATGAAAAACACCTTTTTTTCAAAAAAGGCACCTCGATGATAGTCTGTATGTATATGTGTTATATATTTAGATAATTACAATTAGTTTGAGACCAAAATAGAATTATCATGTGATGTCACACAACAACCCCATTGCGTTGTGTGTATGAAATAATTATAAACTTACCTTAATAAATAAACTGATACAAACTAGAATTACAATAAAACACAGAGTATTGTACCACCACTAAAGGCAAATTCTGCGCTAAAAGAATAGGGGGTATTATATACTGTTTTTGGTGATTAGTGTTTGTTTTTTTTTTTAAATTTATCTCTATTGCTTTCAAAAAGTACTATATAGGGTGATAGACTTTCTACTGATACAACACAATAGCGGATATGTTTAAATAAAAAAAAAAGGGATGAGTGTGTGCTATGATGGTGTTGGTGGTTATTTGGTGTGGTGAAAGGTATGAGGCTTTTCAAAAAAAAATTTTTAAAAAAAAGATTTTTATTTTTTAAATTAATTTTTT
>AJWJ01000091.1:0-58853 GCA_000277445.1 Polysphondylium violaceum | reverse complement strand
ATTAAACTCTTTTTTGTTGTAGGGTTGGAAATGGTTCAATATATATTATCCTTATAGAACAATAATTTATAAACACTCAACTATCAAAGATGAATTAAAACCTCAGCTGGTCATAGATATCTGTATTGTTTATTTTATCTCGGGTATGTATGAGATTAATATCATTGTTTATTTAATTCTAATGCAAAATTCAATAGATAGTCTCTAGAATCTGATATCTGGATTGGTATGTACCCTACTTGTTTTAAATATCAAATATTTTATCTATTACTAAGTTTACTAATTATTAATAATAAAAATCAATGTTATGTCATGAGTAAATCATGGTGAAAAGACACCACGTAATCCCTCACTGAAATACCTTTTATCTGATATCCTTCTCACTATATAGGCTCATATCTCCTCACTATTACATGTACAAAGCCGATTCATATATTTTTATTTATCAAGAAAAATATCCTTCGAAATGCATTTTTGGAGTTTAGTTTAATTTATCTATGAGAAAATTTTAAAAAGAAATGTTGGCAATGTATTTATTTTTGTTGAAAGAATATTCATTATATATTATTTAGGCGAACAAAATCTTAATTTTAGAAACTACTCACGTTTTGTAAAAATTTGGGAATCTTTCTAGAATTAATTTTCACAATTTCTTTCATTTTAGAAATTTAACAAATGGATTTGGAAAAAGTATAAAAGTAATCAATTTATGAAACAAACAAATCACTTCTTAGTCATCTTAGGCTGAAGTCAAGTGTAGTATCTGTTCTAGAAGAGTTTAATCACCCTTCAGCTTTCCTTGTGAAAGTGTTACGATTATACAATTTATTTCGAGAGGTTATCGACATTATTTGATATCTGCTTGCTTATATCATCGTCGTAGCCAAGTATCTGCTCTGTACTGCACCAATGCAGAGTGATCCAAGGTACAACTCACCCTATTAAAATTAATGAAAAATAATAAACACAATAACAAAATTCATAATCTCAATCTTGATCTTGTGTATTCTATTTATAATACAAGGTGACATGTCATAACCCCTAAAATGTACTAATTGTGATGTGTGTGGGAAAATGAATGAAATTTTACGAGATCTCATGACAATGTCATTGCGTAAACATAAAAAATTGAAAAAAATTGAAAAAAATTGCAAAAAAAACAATCCCCCACACAACAAGATATACGCAATCACACATAGACTAGTGTGTGTTTAAACATATGTGATAAAAGTTACAAAACATACACAATACAATAGCTTTCTTGATCTACATGTAGAAAGGGAGTTTTATTTGTTTATTATTTATAAAAATGATTCATAGTTCAATTAATAACCAAGACGATGAAAATGATGACAATAATAATATAAATCAAAACGATGATGATGATCAACAACAAAATTCAGCGATATTAGATCAACCATTAACAGTAGCAATAGATCAACAACAACAACAACAACAACAATCAGTAATGGTTGATATTGATAATAATAAACTAGATCATCAAGAATATAAAACATTTCTAAAACTACATAAACTAGTTCAAGGTGTATCATATAAAAATATCATTGCAAGTTATTTAGGTTCATTCCTTAGTATTTGTTTCTTTGTGTTTATCAATGTAGCCCAACCCATTATCTTGACAAACTCTTTAAATATACCTGATGATAAAACAGGTATGTGTAGTAATAATAGTAGATAGTACCGACATATATTAATATATTACTATAAACTCTATAGGACAAGCAAGTGGTAATTTATCATTTGCCAATGAATTGGTTATTTTAATTGTATCACATTGTTGGGGTATTACTAGTGACAGAATAGGTAGAAAATATGTTTATTGTATAGGTATGGTGTTGATTGGAATGGGATTGATAGTGTATCCATTTGCCAACTCGTTCGGTTTATTGATATTGTTTAGATTGATTTTTGCATTGGGAGCAGCAGCCTGTTCATCCATGTTGAGTGCAGTGTTGGCAGACTATGTTATATTTCAAGACAGAGGCAAAGCCAGTGGTATTTTAGGTTTCTCGGCTGGAGGCGGTGCAGTGTTGGGCTCGTTGGTATTGTTAAAGTTGCCTAGCTTCTTTCAATCTGTCATACCCAACTTTAGCATCACACACGCTGCCCAGCTGACATTTTGTCTGACGGGCGGCCTGGCCTTTATTGGCGCAGTGATTCTCTTTTTTGGCCTCCAAAACAAAAAGCACTGCAAGACCCACACCCACGAGAGAAACTCGATCAAGATCGCCATCGAGGGCATTGCCGCTGGCAAGAAACCCGTGTTGTCGCTGGCCTATGGCTCAGGCTTTATTGCGAGAGGTGACAGCGCCATCGCCACCACGTTCCTCTCGTTGTGGATCTACCAATACGCGCTCTCGACCAACGGCGGCAACAAGGCCGACGCCTTGTCGCAGTCGGGCACCATATCGGGCGTGGCACAGACATGCGGCCTCTTTTTCGCCCTGATTGCCGGCGTCTTGTGCGACAAGCTCAACCGTGTGTTTGCCATGATCCTCTTGTCGAGCATCGGGTGTCTGGGATACTTTTTACTCTCCTTTTCCAGCAACCCGCTCTCGACCGAGTTTTTCATTGCCGCCTGCATCATTGGCTGCGCAGAAACGGGCATGGTTGTGTCGTCCACCGCGCTCGTCGCCCAAGAGTCGCCCCCCGAGTACCGTGGCAGCGTGAGTGGCTTTTTCTCGCAGTGCGGCTCGATCGGCATCCTCATTGCGTCCAAAGTGGGTGGCGAGTTTTTCGACCGATGGAACGGATTCCCCTTTGTGCTGTTTGGCGCCCTCAGCGGCGTGCTCTCCCTGTGGGGTCTCATTGTATTTATTTTCACGCAGTGTAAAACCAAACGTTCGTCCAATCCGATCAAATCATTTTTCCTCAACTTTGTCTCAAACGACGACAAAGAAGTATCCAATCAAAAGTACTTGGATTCCATACAAAACCCTCTGTTGTCTGAATAGTAGCAGCGGCAGTAGTGGTAATAGAATAAAATCAAATAATATTTATTTATTTATTTGTCTGTCTGTTGTATATTGAATCATTGTTGTTTATTTATTATTTTATTCTTGAAAACACTGACTAAAGTAGAATAAATAAATCAATATGGGGTGTTGTGTTGAAATTTGTTGTACATATATGGTAAGTGTGGTATAGATTGTTTTGATTGAAAAATGAATCGATGGTGTAAAAAAAACACGAATTGGTAACACTTAGTACAATGATACGGATTTAGAGTGATTTTTGTTTTTTTACACTCCGCCAAAATAAAAAATTGCTAAATAAAGAAAAAGTGTAAATCACACTAATATCCAATTGTTGGATAAGATAGAGATATTAAATTTAAAATAGGCAAATTTTGAAAGATTAGCACTCAAACACACCTCCAATAAGAGTAGGACGATCCAATATACATATTTATCATAATTCACTAAATAAATAAATTCAGCAAATCAGAGATGCGTGGTGAAAAAGAAAAAAAAAGTTTGAATATATTGTATCTCTCCACCACATACTATACCAATATAGTACTTGTATGGTGGGGTATTTTTTTTTTTTTTTTATGATAAAAATTTTTGTGTGCAGGATATTTTTGTTAAAAAATCAATCAACACAAACACATGATGAAAAGATGATTATTAATAAAAAGTGAGTGTATGTTCTAAAAGAAGAAGATTTTTTTTTTCAACCAAACTCAAAGTAGGCAATCTAAAAATCATTTAGTGTATAAAAAAGGGTTCATGAACAACTCCACTGATTAATTTAAAATTAAATTATATATATAATTTTTTTTTTTAAAAACATTCTTATTTTTTTTTTTTTAATTGAATTTTTTTTTTGTTTTCTTTTGATAGGGTTGTTTGTTGTTGTTCATACTTTCTCTTGTGGAGGAGAACCACCCCAAAATCATAAACATCTACTGATAAGAGGAGGAAGAATTCTATAAAAAGCAATTTTTTTTTTTTTTTTTTTTTTTTTATTTATTTATTTATTTATTTATTTATTTATGTCTATAATAAATCATCTTAACCATATCGGTATTCACAATCAAAATAGACCCAAAAATGATATATCACTTCTAGCTCATTACTCTAAATTAGGTATGATGTGCATTGCTGTAAAAATAAATTTTTCAAAAACACACTAACTCCCCATTTTCACCACCCCATCTTAATCTTTAAAAATTTTTTTATTTATTTTCACAAATACTACAGATCCAAATGAATGGAATGTATATCAAACAAAACAATGGATAGAAGATACAAAAGAAAGATACTCTAAAACACATTGCAACACATCACTGTTGCACATGGATGGATCCTTGTTGGTAAATCTACCGTATGAAACTTTTGTAGCAGCGTGTAATGATTCTCTACTAGGCGGAGCATTATATGGAACATTAAAAAAACAGATTAAAGAATTTAAAGGTAAACTAGTGTTTGTTATCTTGATAACATCATCACCATCGCCATATGGACATATATTAATTAAATGTATTTTGGTTCATAATATATAGAAGATAACACAACCGATTATGAAATTATAAAAGAGACAATCTTGGTGACGCTCACTGGGAGAATAAAAGATTTAGAAAGCATTATAGAAACAAAAGATTATCAATTAAGAGAAACAACAAATAGAATTTTATTTTTAGAACAAGTATTTATTTGGTTTTTTGTTTGTAAATAGGAAATATACAATATTAATATGTTTATTAATTATTACAGGAATTAGAAAAGCTTTGTGAAAAAAATAATATACCATATAAACATTATCAAAGTATAGTTTCAACCTCACCTCTTTCACCCTCATCAACAAATTTAATTCCAAATCATTTTAGAAAGGATTATGATGAAATAAGTAATAATAATAATAATAGTAGTAATATTAACCATTTTAGTAATACTATAAGTACGAGTAATAATAATAATAATAATAGTAATAGCAATAGTAATAGTAATAGTACAACTAATACTAGTAGCAATAATAGTAATAATAATAATAATAACAATAATAATAATAATAACAACAATTTTACGAGTAGTTCAAAATATGGTAGATGTGGATTTAGACCCTTTTGCCCTTGTACAGGATTTAAAAAACAGGCGGATAAAACAACTTGTGGCTCATCAAAATGCCAACATTCTAAAAGGTGGCATACTGAATTACCAAATAAATAACCTCAAACACAAAACATATTTATTAATAATTCCCCTCAACAAACACACAAACTAGAATTTATATTTTTATTTATAAATGTATTTAACCTTTTTATTTATTTAATTTATTTATTTTTCAATTATTGCTACTATCACTATCGATGTGGAGATTTAAATATTCTTGAATAATTGAATTGAACATATAATTAAAAGAGAACTTTTGATACTTCATCAAATCTAAAATGGCTCTGGAAATCAACTGACGTCTGGTGAAATTGATAAACTCACAACTCTTGAATTGGGATACTTTGACCGATACGTTGGGTGGATTCTTTCTCTCTAAATCCATGATATCGGTGAGATTGACACTGATATAGGGAATACAGGGAGGACTGAGTTGAGCCAATTTGGTGCGATATTGTTTGTAACCGTCGTCGCTGCTAACCAATTTCTCGAGATCGGTGAATGCTTTGGCACTTTGTTTGGTGAGTTCTTTACGAGTGACAGTTGATCTTTGCAAGGCCAATATGATGGCAGTCAGAGAGTTAAAGTTGTTCATATTCTTTAGATGTTCGGCGACTTTGATAAACTTGTTCATAATCTTGACACGACCTTTTAAATGTTGAGCATGGACAATAGTGGTGGACACCCATGTGGAAATATTATTGAATCTCTCCAGCATGTTGGTGATGGTAGGTGATTTGTGCTTCAAGTCAACGCCAGTCAAAAGATCCACTGGCTTAATTTTACAATAATATTCAAACTCCATCAAAGTCAATTGTTTGGCGAGTTCCAATTCATCAATGTTTGAAAACTCTAAATTCTTTATATTGCTAATCTTTGATGGAATGAGTGTGAGTGATGTAGGTGATTGAGGTGGACTAAAATATGATTGACCTGATGATCCTAAATTAAATGAATTATTATTACTTTGTGATATACTATTGTTGCTGTTACTAGATGTTAGTGAAATATTATTATTATTGTTGAATCCACTAAGATTTAGTGGTTTTAATGCAGATAAACGAGGAGATGAGGAGGAACTACTACTGGATGTTGAATGTCTGGGTGAAGGTGGCGGAGAGTATTCATTGATTAAACTAAGTGAATTTAAATTTAAAGGTGAGGTTGATAATTTACAATTAAAAGAGGTGAGGGTTGGTGATTGACTGGTGGGTGATGATTGATTGAGGGCTTGTTGTTGAGCTTGTTGTTGAACGAGTTGATTTTGTTGTGCAAATTGTTCTTCGAGGGTGCTTTGAAGATTTTCAATTTCAACTATACTATTGTACTCTGATTGCATACGATTGTTGAAATTTTGAAAGAGGTTAATGGTGTCTTGGTCATACTCTTGTGGATACTCTGTGATCCATTTAACAAGAATGGCTCTGACACGTGACTGAATCTCTGTGATTTGGCTTGTTGTCACGTTGTATGCCTCTAAACTATCTGGAGGGGTGTAACGTTCAATCAACTTTTTGAGCAACTTTTTCGAGGTGCAAAAAGAGTGATAGGTTAAAAGGAACACATTTGAATAGTTTTGATCGTCTACCAATGTTAGTCGCTCAATCAGCTTGTTTAATGAGCCATATTTAACAATCTCTACGTCTTCATTACCAATTCTAACAAACTCTATATAGATATTTTGCTTGGGCTCGTCCCAAATATTTACATTGTCCATGTCATCCAATGGATAGGTCAACAAAGATATATTTCCCAGTGTATTGTTGATAATCTCTGTTATTCTTTCATTGTTGGCCTTGTAAAACAATAGATCGGTCTTGTAGAGTGGCTTCAAGTCTGTGGTTACATTCTTTTTCGATTGAAGACGACTAATGTAAAATTGCTCTAAAAATTCAAACTTGAGGTGATGAGAGTTGATGTCGGCGTCACGAAACTTTTCTGTTTGAGAAATGAGTTTCTCCATCTCTTCAATCTCGCCCTCTAATGTTTTTGCTCTGTCTGTCAGATCAAAATGACTGGTGTAATGGATGGTGCCTATTTCTTTGAGTAAATAGGTTTCTCTGTATTTCAATGCTTTGTGGAGATTGGCAACCATCATTTGAATGGCCATCTTGCATTGATTGTAAGAGCCATCCAACAAACTGACCTCTTTTTGGTAGAGAACAATGTTGTCTTGATAGAGTGATATCTTTTTCTTGAATCCTTCGACAATGGACTTGTATTCATTCATTTTTGTGACGAGATACTCTTTTGTCAACACAACGGTACCATGTCTATTGTGACTTGTGAGTAGACAACGTGGACAAATGGGACATTGACATGGTTCACAAAATGAGTAATACTCTTCAAAATGCTCTGTACAATATTTAATATTTGCCAAATCACCAGTTGAAGAACGTAAATCACTAGTACTGTATCTATGCTCGCCCAATCCCTCAATAATATTGAGCAAACTATTACTACTACCACCGCCACCAAGACTTGATGCACTTGACGATATATCTGAATGTCCACCACCTATACTGCTTGACATTGAAAATGAGCCTCTTTGTTCGAGTGCATCAATCATTTGTTTTAATCCATGATTAACAATATGTGATTGATACTCTTGCTTACATTGAAAACAATTCTTTATATTTCTACTTGCTTGGTCCTTACTTATACATTCAAAGCAGAATGAATGTCCACAAGGCACCAATGTATTGGGATCTTTATATAAATTATTACATATAGAACATGTAAGTGATTGAATCAAGGCAATTGATTTGCTTGTTGTTGTCATTATTATTACTACGATTATTTATATATCTCGATTATTTTTTTTTTGTAAAAAAAAAAAAGATATCTTTTCTTTGATTTGTTGAAGGGGTGCGCACCACACTAAATATCTTGCGCGAGTTTATATTTTTTGTTGATGCAGGGTCTATAAATTATTTGTTTATTTATTAATCAGCGCAAATAACAATAGAATATATAATGTGTTATGATCTCTTTGATAAATACAGACAAAAAAAGAAAATAGGTGAATTTATCATAAAGTCACAGGTGGCAGTTTCGTTTTTTTTTTGCTGATCAAGATATTTTTTATCGAAAAAAAAAAAATGAAAAAATATTTTTTTAAAAAAAGCAAAATTTTGTGATGTGCAAGAAAAGTGGGCTGATGATGTTGTGATTTTGAAGACTATACAACAAATTTGATTTTTAAATAATTAATTGAATTGAAAGAAAAGCCCAGAGGAGATTTAAATAATAGTGTGTTACTCCCTCTATTTCTTTTTTATTGTATTTGTGAATATGTGGATAATGATGAGTTGAAATACAATATGTTTGCGTGTTTTGCGTTTTTTCTTTTAGACAAAGGTGTACAAAAAAATAAAAAAAAAAAATTAACTTTTGCGGGCAGCGTGAAACCGGGATGAGGACCTGCATTTTAAATTTCCCAACCACACACAAAACTATATTTGGAGTAAAAAATCCCTGATTTTATTTTTGAAAATTGAATTCCAAAAAAAAAAAAAAAATAAGTATTTTTAGATCTTTTTTTTTCAAAAACCATCAAAAACTTTTATGTGTACATCGAATCCTGTCCCCTTTGTGCCATGCTCGCTAATAATCTGTATATTATTGACGTTGTTGTTTGTAGTTGAATATTGTGTATCGTTTCTAAATTGTTTCAAAGAAAGTATTTTTCTATTCAAAATAGTTTCTTCACCATTGAAACCAAACTTTTGTTTTAATTCCTAAGACAAAACATCTTTACTCCTTCTTTTTGGTTATTCTATTATGTATAAGGTTTCAAAGACTCGCTTTTTTTTTTTTTTTTATAACGAGAATTTTTAGAAATAGAATGTGGCTTTTTAAATGAATTATCTATTTTCTATCAGAGTAGCTCTTTTTTTATTAATTATGTTTCCATAAAGCGAGTAATACTCTTTGATATTATACACTTATACATGACTACTATTGAATATTTTAAAAAATAAAAAAAAATTTTAACGTTACGAATTTTTTTTTCGTTTTTTTGACAAATTTTTATTTTTTCGTTTTTTTTGAAAGAATCGAATATCATTGATTTAGACCGGTGCACCCTTGTTAGAGATAGAAAGAAACATAGGATATAAACGATTATATTACTTTTTAATCAGAATCACTTAAATCTATAATATACAATATGTCTCACTCTTTATTTGATAATGATGGAGCTCTTTTTGCTCGTATCACCAAAGATAACAGAGTTCAAGTATTCAACTCTTTAAATGCAAAATTGGTTCAAACTTTTTCTGAAAAAGATCAATCAAACAATCAAAATACATGTATTGCATGGTCTTCATTAAAATCTACAGATAAAGTTGGTAGACAATTATTATAAATAGATAGATAGATAGATAAACAAAACACTCTTACTAATCAATAACACTATTACACTCAACAATAATAATAATAGAATATTAATAATAAATTATTAGCATGTGGAACCAAGAAAGGTGACATTTTTGTTTATGATTTAATAGATATGAAAAGAGTAGCACATCTTAGAGGACACAATACAAAAGTTAAGGATTTAATTTTCAGCACAAAAGTAGCCAATTGTTTGTATTCAGCCGACAATGAAGGCAATGTCATTCAATGGGATGTCAGCAATCCAAAACAAAAGGTCAAGAGATTTAGAGCAGACAGTAAATCACTCTCTTGGATGGCAATCAACAAAGAATCCACTATTCTTGCCACATGTGATCACGATGTTAAACTCTGGGATTTATCATCATTGGAGATGTTGACTAAATTCAGTGCCCACCAATCAGAGATCAAAGACATTTGCTTCTCTTCAGATTCCCAATACATTTTCACTACATCGGGAGACCGTTACATTTGTGTGTGGAGTGCCTCACCAAGCAAAGAACAACAAGAAAGCAGTAAACCATTACTTACATTAACATCAGAGAGTCAAATTCGTTCCATCAATACATACCACATCAACAAACAACACATCATCACTGCCCTCAGCGATTCAAACCAAATTTCTGTTTGGTCATTCCAAGATTCAAAACTTTCTTCTGCCAAAACTACTCCACTTTCAAAGATTATCTTACCAACCAACCCAACTTTAAATCTCACCATCTTTTCTACTATTTTAATTGATAACACTCAAATCATGGTATCCTATGGTCAAATTACTTCAACTAAATTTAAAAAAATTGTTTGTATACTCATTAATTAATTCATAATATCAATCATTATCATTATATTAACAATATCTTAATTATCTACAGACATTTTATGAAAATAATTCCTTTATTGAAAATATAAGAATTGAAGATACATTTGAAGACAAATCAAATAGTACAACAACAGCAAATAAATCATTGGAACCAGCATTGAAAAAGAAGAAAGAAGTTTTATCAACCCAAGGTAGCGTTGTTAAAGTTGAATCAAATAATGTACCCTTACCAGAAACTGTTGAAAAATCCTCATCTAAAAACAAGATTGCCTCTGCTGGTACCGTTATAGATTTAATCACCCAATCTCTTAGATCAAATGATGAAGTTTTATTATACAAAGCACTCAGAGTTAATTTTTCCGTAGTTAATAATACTGTTAAATTACTCCCACCACCATACGCTTATAGTCTTTTAACTAGAATATTAAAAGATATTGCAACCGATAATACTAAATCGTATGTATAGAATAATTATTATCATTATAGGTTATTTATACCAACTAATTTATTTAACAATTATTTAATAGACATGTTTTATTACCATGGGTTAATACCATTATTAGATGTCATTCTACTTATTTATTATCAATTCCAAATCTTTCAAAACAATTGTCAATTTTAAATGCAATCATTGAAGATAAATTTAATTTACACGATAAACTTTCAAAATTGGTTGGTAAATTTGAATTGGTCGAAAGTCAATCACAATCAAATCAAGTAACAAGCGTTGACTATGATCCAACTCTTGTATACGAAGAAGCTAGTGATGACGACGAGGAACAAGAACAAGATGATGACAGTATGGGTGAAGACGAAGAAGATGATCAAGAAAGTGAAGAGTTTGCTTCAATGGACGAATTTGAAGATGGTGATGAAGATGACGAAGATTTTGAAGATGATGAATAAATAATTTAAATTAACAATACACATGAGTATCAATATAAGAATAATATACATACACGACACAACAACAATAACAACACAATTACCAACCAACAACAACACACATACATACATACAACACACGCCCTCCTTTGTTTAAACTTTTGAATAAATCATTTTTTTTTTTTAAAAGTATGTTTACGCTTTATTTAATTAATACAAGTGAGGCAGAGAGGAAAGAATACTATGGAATATTTAAATTAAACTACTACTACCCATATGAGGTAGTTTTACGTTATTAATGTACAATAATTTGATTTAGACTTCAAAAAGATAATTATTATATGATAAACTTGAAATAGCTTTACATTGATTCTTTATAATCGCGCCAAGTGATTTAATTTTGTTGGAAGTTGCTTGTGATTGTTGAATACATCTGTATTGATTTTTAATTAATATCATATTATATAACTTTGAAAAAAATATTTAAATATACATACTTGAATGTAACTTGATTGGCAATCCAAGACATATTTTGACTAAATACATTTAATGATAAAAGAAATTCTGGCGTGAGGATCAATGAATTGTTTTTATATAATGGTTCATCAGCATCCTTTTCAAAATTATCTTCAATTTCCAAGTGTTGGACATCGTTCAAGAGTTCTTGAATTAATGGTAAATCTTGTTCCAAAGAATCGTTGTTATTTTGACTATAGAATGACGAGGGTGATAGAAATGGCGATTTCTCATTCAACATGATCCAATCTTGTTCCAAAAGTAACTCTTCCTCTTCTTGTTGATATTTTGAAGAATTTGTATTGGTTGGACTTAAAGTAAATCCAGAAGAAATTGATGGTGATGCTAAATACTCAAATTGGTCCATTGTGTGTGTATTTATTTTGTTTTAAAATATAATAAAATATTGATGGTATAGAAAATAAAGTCTCTTGATTAATAATAAATTATTTTATATAAAATGGAATTTATGTGTACAAATAATAATTATTGTAATAGGAGTTTTTATTGATTTACTATTATTATATTAATAATGGCGAGTGGAGGGAAATTATATGATAAAAGATTTTAGAATAAAATTAATTAAAAAAAAACCGATAAATCCAAAAAATGCTCAACAATACATGAATGTAAAAAAAGTGAATCTTTATCACCCACCCACACTTATCACCACATGAGTAAAATTAGGAATTAGGGGGTGAAGATCTTCAACTTACAAACATTGTTTTGTCGAAAAAAAAAAAAAAAAAACAACACAATAAAAACAAATAAAAAAAGTGGTGTATGTTATCACAAGAGGGTATTATTCGTAGTATGTTGAGTGTGATATGATCATACATTAATTTATAAATTAATTATTATTTATTTTAGTATAATGGTATGAATCTATTTTTAAATGTGTATGTATGAACATGAGTGTGTATGTCATTTAAAATCATACAAGTGAACGAACAATTACAATATCGAATTCGAGTCGATTGATATAGATTTAGCTGTGGGATGTCGATGTAGTGATAGTACTATTTATATGTTTGGGAATATATTCAACTAGATCTCTCCATGTGATAAAGGGATATTCATTGCAGAGAGCATATGCCTTTTGTGTTGTTTCTGAAATATGTTCTATGACCTTTTTGTGTAAATCGTCATCGGCCTGTATGGCGGCTTTGATGTCGCTGAGTGTTTGTTCAGTTAGGGTCTGTGTCAGGTATTTTGATAGTTTGGATTCGAAAAACACTTTATACTCTGGTGGTGAGTCGATTTTAATTTTCACTGCTTGTTGTTGCTGTTGATGTCGGATGGGATGGCTGGGTTTCTCTATTACTAGTGAGCTAAAGCTGTCGACTGTTAGATCGGTTTTATGTGTTTGTTTACTGAGTCTTTTCCAATCGAGTTTGGCACGCGAGAATGACTCTGTGCCCAACAGTTGCATCTCCAAGTCCAATAGTTGGAGCATGAATCCGTTGTTTGGTGATATTACATTTCTACATTGATGCACATATAAGTAGATGTCTTTGAGACTGTATCTGGTCATATACATTAGATATGCCAAAATAATACTAGGACTTCTACTAATGCCGCCCAAACAATGAACAAATACTCTTCCACCCTTTAATCTTGCATTCTCGATAAAACATAACCCATCCTCAAGATATGTTCCAATACTCACACCATCCTCATCTTCAAAATTACATCTCTATCGTTAATGAAGGCGTTAATAATCTAATGTGCTGTGTCAGTCAGAAAATATAGAGTCAACATACGATGATTGAAGTATAATTATCAGGGTTCTTGACTTTACCAGCACAACTAAATATATGTGTTATTTGCAGTTGTTTAAAAAGATTAAGATCGATTGTGTCTCTATGTTTTGTTTAATGGTAAATAAGGTGTTTAGCTGATAGAGAATCTGAAGACTTACGATACTTTTCCGAGATATAAAAAGTTTGGGATGATTGTTGATACTACCATTGTGTGTGTGCCCAAGTAGACTTGTTTAAACAAAGAATGCAAATTCAAATTTGTTTTCACGACATGAAAAAATCAAATATGGTGGTTTTCTTTTTTTTTTGGGAAATTTACTAGAATGTATAAAAATTCATTTTTTGATTTCTATAAATCCCCACACGTTACTCATACTAATATCGTTCAGATGTCCCACTTTGGCAAAAGAGTATCTATACTAAAAAGTGCACGAGTGCAATGATGTTGATTTTTTTTTTTTTTTAATTTTTTTTAATTTTTTTTTAATTTTTTTTAAATTTTTTTTACAATTCCCTTGGAAATGAAAGATGAAATTAATATATATTTACCAACAATAAATGTCTCGACATCGCAGAAATGAATACTCTGATGACGACTATGAATACTATGCAGACTACGCAGACGACGACTTTGATGACGATGATGATGGTGAGGGCAAGAATGAAATAGATGCCTTGCCATCATCATATCACAATACAGGCGATCAAGATGACACTGAACTTGGTGGTGGTGCGAGTGCAAACATAGAGCAACAAAACGAATCATCTGAGCTATCAATGAACCCTTCATCATCAACAACGACAGAGTCTCTAGCGACAGAATCTACCACAACGGCTGCATCACCAAAGAAAACAGATGACATCATAACAGAGAGTAATAAAAACAACAACAACCACAGCAACAATAATACCACGAATTCCAAACCAAATGGATTTAAAAGAGATTATTCGAGTAGGAGTGATAATAGTCTAGAGAATAACGTTAAGACTACTATTGTACAATTGCCCAACGGAGACACCATGACAGTTCCAGTTTCATCGAGTACAAGACTATATACACCAACTCATAAAAAACAAAGCTTGTCACCCTCACCTGTATTCCATCCGTATAGAGGTAAGGTTTCATCCCCACCATCACAACCAACTCCAATTCCATCACAAATACCACAACAACAACCACATTTATACAGACCAAATGCACTAGTTCATCCAAACTTTCATTCACCACCGATAATGGTTTCACAAAATAATTTATTATACTCACCACCTGGTATTAGCGCAATACCTCATGCACCCGTGAGTCCAATGTTTCATAATCCATATTCAATCAACAATAAAAACAATCATACCCATCCGCATCAGCCACCATCACAGCCACCAACAAATCCAAAAACTCTTTATCCAGGTTTCATTAATCCTTACCAAGTTTTGCAATCGCAACAACAACAGTATCTTTTGTATTTAAATTCTCAACATCAACAGCAACAACTACAACTACAACAATATCATCAACAATATCATCAACAACAAATGCAATATAGAAATCTTAAAAGTAATAATAACAGTAATATTAAATCAAGTGATAGTACGAATACACACCTAAACAAGAACAACAACAATCATAGTTTTAATAGTAAAAGTATACAAACAAATCATATAAATGATTTAAAGAATAAATCTCTTGAAAATAAAAGTAAAGAGTTAATAATTCAGAATTTTAAAGATAAAGAACAAATACAATCTTTACTCGAAAAAGAAATGAATGATCAAAATGTAATATTAGTTTAGTAGAGTTATATTTTTTAAATTTACAAACACTAACAATTATATATATACATTAGTCATTTTCAATTAAAAATCATAGTAATGAATCAATTATTGTACAGTTTAAAGATTCAATATCATCTACAAATTTTAAAAGAAAATATCATAGATCAATTCAAGATGGACGACAACTTAAAATAGATTTTATATTATAGATATATCCCAATAAAATAATAATAATAAGAGGATAGTATTCTAACCATCATTATATTTAAATCTGTTTCTCTATTTACATTAGTTTATTATTAATATGAGTTTTACTTGTATTATTTAACAATTTGAAAATCACCAGAGTGAGTAAATATATCATTGAAATCGTTGTCTGTCATTTCATCTTGACAAACAAGTTGTAGATTTGGATCTTTAAGACGATCGATTAATAGTCTTCCTAAAAGATGATCGTTTTCATGTTGAAGGCAAGCGGCAATGATACCGTCAGCCTCGATGGCTCTCTCTTTGCCAGTGACATCCAAGAATTTGACGATACATTTTCTTGCTCTAGGCACCTTGGCAAAATAATTGGGCATCGAGAGACAAGATTCCCAGATGGCAATGGTATTGTTGTCGGTTGGTTTCTTGGGAAGAGAGTTGGTGGCACTGTGTATGCTTCTTTTGTATTTCTGCAAGTTGAGCATTCGAGAAGACGATGCACTGCCAGTGGCTTGTTTCTTTTCCACGTCTTCGTCTACAATCTCAATAACGGGATTAAAGAATGCTGTCAAAGGGAATGGAGGACACTTGAAGGATTCGTCCACAGAGTCTAGTTTAAAGATAAACAGTTGCTTAGAGAGACCCACTTGTGGTGCGGCCAAGCCTGTGCCATTGCCTGCGTTCATTGTGTCGACCATCTTTTCTAACAATGATCCTATTTTATCTGTTTGAGCAAGCTCTTCTCTAGTCCATGGCTCTGCTCTCTGTCTAAGTAATTTATTACCCAATTTAAGTACTTTACTTGATATTTCAAATCCTTTATTCATTTTTTTGATAAATCTGTAAATCTATATCAAAAGATATACATTAATTAAAAAAAAAAAAAAAAAAAAAAACGAAATCATTTCGTTCGTTTTTGCAAATTTTTAATTTTAATTTCATATGACAACCTTTTTTTATTAGTTAAATTAAAAGTCATCCAATTGTTGAATTTTTCCACCAGTAAAGATTGATACGGTATTTTTTTGAAGTGGAGGGTTTTGGACAGGTTTGGTTGTAGCTAAGGCTTTTCTCTTTTTAATGATAAAGTATACTGTTGCAGCTATGAGTGCAGATCCTACTACTATGCCAACAACAAGACCAATAATCAATCTAGTTTTCTTTGATTTGTCATTTGGACATTTCACAATCTCTACATCGGTCTCTATTACACAATTGCTGGTGGTATCATTGTCTCTTGCAACTCTAACATGAAAAGATCCCTCTGCAATTGTTAATGTGTAATTCCCACTGACATTTTGAATAATATTTATCGATTGATCAAAATTATAGACTTCTAAACTATAGGGCTTCATATTGAATGCTCTGATAGTAATAGCCTCACAATTGGTGTTTTCAATAATAATCAACTCTTGTTCAATTGATGGAATTGTTATTTTGTTTTGAACAATTTCTCTCTTACAACGCACATCATTGATATCAATGATGAGATTATAGTCTCCAGGAATGAGGTTTTTGAATGTTCCTGTAGATTTTGTTTGGTTTTGTGTGGAGTCTTTAGGATTAATCAAGTAGTAAGTAGTGTTTTGGAAATGAGAGTTTAAGCCACTCACCATTGAACCCTGTCCATTAAAAGGACACATATTTTGTGATTGAATTTGTATAGTTGGTTCAGTACCTTGGAAATGATACACCATTGATTTTTGACAATAAGGATTCACTCTTGAAAACTTGGTCAATGTTAATTGAGTGGTTCCAATGGTTGAGAATAGAGGATTTCCATCAAACAAAACACATGGATAACTTTGTGGTTGTTTTTCCACATCTCTTAATTGATAATAAAAGTCATTGAAGCTAGAGTATTCAACATACAAAGTGCCATCTAAACTTCCAGAGCATGATTCATTTACAACTTGAACTGTATGATAATCGGGATTAATTCTTTTGTAATCTAAATTTACATTGATTTCACCTCTACATCCATTTTTGTTGTTTCTATATGCCAAAATGGTATTTTTATCCATTATATTAAATAATTCACCATTGGTATCTACATTTGATAGGAAAGGAATAGATAAATCATAATCTAAATATTCAGCAACCTTAATTTTTCCTTTGTGTTCAGCCAAGCAATTTTCAATTTCTTGGACAAATGTTGGTACCATGGTAGATATACCAATATTTGGTCTAACATGAATGTTTTTTTGGCAATTATCGTTCCATTTAACCAAGACATTTGTATTGCTGTTAATTTTAATAATAAAAGGTGGGGTAGTTAAAGTAACTCCATTGTATTCTACAGAATTGATCTTTATAAATGGATTTGAAGATTTAATTTCACCTCGTTCATCAGAATCTATACAATTGAATTTATCAATAGGATAATAATCAATGTTGTCATTATGGGTTTCAATATCAAGTTGCTTAGTCCATGAACATGTACCAGATACCATTAGTATTTTTTTTGAACCAGGAGAGACACCAATCATAGTGTTTGGATATGGATATTGTACAGGAGTATTTAATTCTTTTATACTACCAAAAACCACGCTTGAGTTTGATTTGTATCCATTTATTTTTAAAACTCCATCACCCAGTAATGAATCTGAATGATAATTTAAATTAAAACAAGATGGAGGTTGAACTATAGATGAAATGATTTCTACTGTTGGAGTAGAGCCGACAAAAAATTCCCATGATCCTTTGCAAGTTTGATCTTTTGAAACAAAATCCAATTTATAATATCTAGATTCAGTATTATTTACATCTGTTGAATCAATTGTAAAACTAGAAAAATCTAGAGGATTCTTTAAATTAATTTTTCCATTTTTTTTAGTACAATCTGTTACAGAAGATGTATCCAAATCTATATTAAAGTTCATATTGGTAGCTGTTACATTTAGCTTTGTTTCATAGGTACCACATTCATTTGTGCCGTATTGTATAATTAGGTCATGTACACCATATGGAATATTTGAAAAAGTTGATCCAGAACCTTTTATCATTTTTCCATCCAAAAGTATAAACGATATATTTGAATTTGTATAGATATCTATTACACCATCATTTGAATATTTACAAGATGGTTTTTTTGTAATTTTAATATCGTCTGGAACCTTGGAATCATCTGATGAATATAAAAAAGAATAAAGTCAAAAGCTGTAAGGATATATATAAATAGTATATTAAACTTACAAGTAAAAATTTCATGATTATCCCAAACAAAATGACTTTTACAAGTAGGTCCAGTTGTAAAAGATAAATTTAATTTATCAGCCACAATAAACGATTGAATAAATGGGCCATATTTTTGACCAGTTAAAGGTGAAATAACACTAAACATTGCAGTACCTTGATTAGTAACACAATCCGGTTGCTTGGATACAACAACTTGATACTTGGGGTCTGGTAAATTATTATCAACCAATTGAATATTCTTTTTACCCTTACAGTCTTGATAAGTGTAGATAATATTATACTCTTGTCTCGAAACAAATTTAAATAACCCATTGGTATGATCAATTCTTGTTTTGTTATAAACAGATTCGAGATATATTTCTTTAAAAGACAAATAATTGTATACTGTAATATTTACAAATTCAAAACAATAACCTAATTGGTGACCCATAACTTGATAGCTAGGATCAACAAATGATTTTGTTGGAACTATAAATGGTTCATTATAACAATCGGCCGAAATAGATGCTATACTTCCGATGGGTATTGATATTGAATTATTTTTATCCATAGATATTGATTGATTATTTTCATTAACAATCTTGAAATTTGTGTAATTTACATTGTGGAGATTTAACAATACCACTACATTTTCACTACATTGGTCTGGGTATTGGATTCTATAATCGATATTCATTACTGGATAATCAAATCCTATATCTGTTTCTGCTAGGCAGGTGGCAGAAGAAAAAAGAATAGAATAAGTTGGTTTAAAAGTTGTTGCGATTTGATTGTTGCTATCAAACAATTCACCATCTAATCTAAATTCATACTCTGGGTCTTTAAATTCAGGATCCATTATTTCAGCAAGTAAAGTTACCTTTTGGCATTCAGTTTTTATAATGTTTACTGCTATCTTTGGGATAAGGTCTCCGACCACTATCGGCACAATTTCTTCTCCACAATCTTTAGAATTAAGTTTCAAAATATAAGATCCTTTCAACGAAAAAAAGACTATTGAATTGAAGGAACCACTTTGGCTTGTTTTAACTTCAACTTGTTGATTATCTAGTAATTTAATGGAACTATATTTTGTAGCATTAAATAGTTGAATGGTTCCATTGGATTTATAGCAAGCAGAGTCCATTACTGTGTACAATGGAATAGTATCGCTTTGTGGGGAAGAAACAATCGGAAAGAGACATGAGCTTTCCTCAGTTGGTTGCGAGTATGTTAAATTATGTTTTCCAGGATTTAATAAGACTGGGAATTGTTGGATACTATTTGCGTCAATTTGAAATGTTGTTCCGTTTTCAAAGCCACTCGACATGATTGAATAGGAAGAGTATCTACATTTTGGTTGATCCACAACAACACTTGGTCCACTCTTGGAAATAATAGATGTAGAAAAAGGACAATACAATCCATTGACACTGTATGTGAGAGTGTAGGTTGTATTATATTTCAAAGAAACAATCAGATCCCCATCATGAGTACTCAAAGCCACTGGCAAAGGATTCCAAGTTTGGTTTAAAAAAGAAATAGAGTTTTGAAATAATAAACTAAAAGATTGTAAATTATAGCAGGGGTCAGACCATGGTTGCAAAATTGGAGATTGTCCACATTGTAGGCCATTGGTTTGTTGAGGTAAAGCATGTCTTGTGCAAAATACCAATAAACACAAAGTAATGAATAATATATATTTAAACATTTTAAAATAGACAACAGATAAATGAGATGATGATGGTGCTATTGTTATTTGTTTGAATGGTAAATTTGTTTGAAAATGATGTTATTTATCTAGAAACAAAAGTTCATTGTGAGAGTGTTTTTAATATTTATGTGATGGGTAACTGCTATAACACAACAATCATTAAGATTTATTCAATGTGATAAATAATGTTTCAACAACACACCCACCACACGCTCACAAACTATCATTTTTTGATGCTTCAAACTTAACTACCATTAAAAGGGTGTTCTATTATATTTTTTCAGTGTGTTCCATATATATTTTTTATTCATATTAAAAAAAACAAAAAGATCCCCCAAACCTTTAGTTTTGCCCCTAAATGAAAAAATAAAAGAAATTTTTTATTTTTTTATTCACCCCCACAAACACTTTCTTGATATAGAATTTGAAAATTATCAAGTTTCAACTGATTGTTTCAACTTTTTTTTGTATGCCCATTCATTCTGATCAAGCAAAAATTAATGTATATATATAAATATAGAATGAGAAAAGCACACACAAGTACATTTTGAGAAATGAATTAAATTATATACGAAATATTGTTTTTATTAAATGTTATAAAATATTTATAAATTTAAATGATGTGCTTAGGTGGAGGTTAACACCAGACCTATGGAAACTATGATACAAGAGTAGAGTTTTTCTCTGACTCTCTTTACATCTCGGCCAAATCTAAGGAATTTTCTGAGGAGAATGGCAACGATTAGATTGAAAAACTGATTCAGTGCACCCTCGGCAGCCGACACTATACCGCTGTTGTAGTAGAGGTGATACGAGATGGACACGAAAAAGTAGCCGGCCAGAGAGAGAATCTCGCCAATGGCCGACAAGACGACGTATTTGCGCGGTATGCCAGAGAGCGAAAAGGCAGACTCCTTGAATCGCTTGTTAAACACAATCAGTGCGAGAAAGGTCAGACAATTGCCATAGATGGATATCACGAGAAACGAGGTGGACGACATGCCGCCCGTTTCGTTGGTGCAAAACGACACGATCAAGTAGTAGATGGCAATCAAAAAGTCTGACAAGAGCACCTGCGACACAGACTTTTGGCGCCAAAACTGACTTCGGGTCAGTTGCATCCAATCGCCTTCGAGCGAGGGATAAAATCCGCCGAAAAAGATGAGAATGAATGCCACGAGATGGGTGGGTGTGATGATTTTGTGGAATGTCGAGAGAATGGGATACGAGTAGCTGAGCATCGACAAAAATATACTGAGTGGCAAGATAAACACAGAGTTGAGTTGCATGAGTGGCACAATGATGGTTGACGAGGATATTTCAAACGATTTGAGCAAATAAATCAATGAAAAGCTCTGAAATATGCCGGAAAACAATGCTGTGTAAAACACCACCGATGGCTCGATCCTGTCTTGTCCACTCTCTGTCACACCCTTTGTCTGTGTGTAGGTCGAGTAGAATGAATAGATTGTGCTATCGCCTACCATAAAGTGAACGATAGCTACACAGAAAAACATCACTATACCCGATATAATTGCATCTTGTTCGCCTGTAAGTTTTGCATTACTACTGCCACTGCTACCACTATTGTTTCCTGTTGTTGTTGGTGTTGCCGCTGCTATATCTATGCTAACTTGGTCTTCCTTTTTAGCTTTATGGTGGTCACTGCCTGTCTTTTCTTTTTCTTCATGATGTTCACCGATAACTCCGTCGGCAATGACATCGCAACCTGCCCATAATACGGCACCGATAATCAATGGCACTAACCAAAGCAAGTCCATCTAGATTATGATTGATATTGTTACTTCAAACAACACACATACAATAATCTATATCTATATCTATGTATACATATATACTTGTGTGTGTAATTATTTTTTTATATAAATGTAATTTTTTTTTTGGGGCAATGAATGGATGGATGAAACGCTGGCAAGGGGGTTTTTTTATTTTTATTTTTATTTTTATTATTTTTTATATGAGAAAAACTTCCAACAAATCAGAGAATTTGGTCAAATGAGGTATTGATTTAGCAAAGCCCCTTTCATGATAAATACTGCTCAAAGTCATTTATTAAACTATGAATATTTAAACACAAATATGAAAACTATTAAACTATTTAAACATAAATATTAATAGGTTTAATAAATATTAAAACTATTCCTAATATCAATACACAAAAATGTATTTTTCAATGAGAGTGAATCCTGGACAGAGAGAGGATTGATCAAAACACAATATAAAGATAGCGTCATATTTTTAGTTGAATATAGTTACAAGCTAGTAGCAAACACCACAAACCCAAATGTTAGAAAACTAATTTTAGATGATGCTCATACCCATTTGGGTGTGATGTGTATTGTTTAGTATGTGTGAGCTTTATGGCAATGGGTGAGGTGTAGTAGGGTGCAATATATCATTTTGCAAAACACCACATAACCCCTCACCCCCAAGCTTGATTTATATAGATTTCACACAAAAAAAAAAAATACTCAACATGTGGGTCACCCTCGACTATTTACACTACAACAATCCGTTACTTTTGCAAATTACCACACTAGATATTCTGATTTTTTCGTTTCTATAAAATAGCAGTTAATCTATTGATCTCTACTCTTTCCCCCTCCCATTTTGTTTTAGATTCACACATATATCTACACCCTACACCTTTCATCTTTGCCAAGTTTAGTATTGGAGTAAAATATCACACCCTATCCTACTACATCACTCTCGCTTAATCTTGATATTCAAATAATTTGTATTTTGGATATTGTACCCTTTGGATTTTTGCTTTTTTTTTTTTTTTTTTTTTTGATTCTGGGAGGGAAAAACGAAAAGTGGTTTTAATATAAATGTTAATTCCAATCCCCATTTCCTTCTGTTTAAATATATGAATAATATAATATATCAGTCAAAATTCAATTAAATTTAAAAAAAAAAAAAAAAAAAAAAAAACAAAAAAAAAAACAAAAAAAAACAAAAAAAACAAAAATAGACCTTTTTCCGTAAAAAAATAAAAATTAAAAAAATCCTAAAACCTTTTTTTGAATATTATTCTATTCTTGATTCTAACCGAAAATATATAATGAATAGTAATAATTATCATAATACAAATAATAATAATAAGTCATATATTTTTAATAATCAAATTATTTTAAATATTTTGGGATATTGTGGTCCGAGTGATTTATTTAATACCCAAGTGGTCTCAAAAGTTTGGTATAAATTATCAAGATCCAATAATGTATGGGAGCATGCATTAAGAAATAGAATTGGTGATTATACACCAATTGGAACAACTGTGGATGACCAAGTGCTTGAATATGATTATTATTTAAAGTTGGGTAAAATGTTATTCCCTCAAGATGCATATCATTCCTATTCTCATAAATTGATATTCAATCTTTATCCATTACTATGTCCATCCAACGACCAAAATTTAAAAAACATTGATAATGCCTATGGAAATGATATCCAACAAAAGATAAAGAATCAAGTTGAGGAAAACTATAAATTCTATAGAAAATCTTTGGACAATCTTTTTAAATTTATGAAATATAAACCAATACTTGATCAAGACACAAATATCATTTCAATTATCAAGGATTCAAGTGATTTTTCTCGTTCTTCCCTCTCTTTAAATCAAGGTTCCCTAGACATTCTTTTACATAAACATCAATTGGCTTTTTTAATTCCAAGAAATCCCGAGGAATCAAATCATTTAACAAAAATAATTTTAATAGATTTCATTGGTAATGAATATGGTACTCAAAATAATAGCTCTGAATCAAAAATTTGTATTTCAGAAACAAAAGTTGAAAGAACTTTTCTCGATTTTGATAATAGAATTGATAAACATAATCATCATCAAGATAAACAAGAATTAATTCATTACTGGCATAGATATCATGATGGATATGTGGCTGAAATGGGTAATTCAGATCCTGTTGGTGATATAAGAGGTCAAGATTATTATGTCTCCAAAATGAAATTGGACAAATTTGCTGAATTTCTCGATGGTGCTCCTCTTTTTGGCAAATCTAATCAAGAACTATATGAATTATTATCTCTATCAACCAACCATCCTAAACAAATGAATAATTTTGAATTTTCAAATACTTTGGATCACTGTCTAGTCCACCACCTCCAAGATATTCAATTCTATTTTGAATATTCTGAAAAAAATCCAGAACAAATCGAATTCATTCTTTTCAATTTTGAAATTAAATCAATGATGGTTAAAGAACTTATTGATAGAAGTGATGACAATGATATTCAACAACATGAACAACAATTATTCAAAGCTATCAATAATATGACCTTTTACAAATACAATTGTAAATTTGCTCAAAATAACTCCTCTTCTCTTATGAACTTTTATTTTAGCACTCAATTCTCTATTCCACTGAGTGGTAATGAAACAGTTTACTTTAATATTTATTTTACTCTTCAAGATCAAAATCCAAATCCAGATTTAATCAATAACAACAATAATAGTATTCATCATACAAATCAACATCAATATTTCATTAGCCAAATTGATTTTATTATTTTTGATAATCAGACAGAAATAAGCTTAAAGAGAGATATAGAGTTTAAATCAATGTATAACAAAAAACCAGAAAATGGTCATTTACCTAAAAAAAATGAATCTTTTATCAATGGTATTCAAGAATCTTTCAAAATCAATTTTCCAAATCTTAATTTTAATATTATTGATATTTTAAAACTATTAAACTTGGACAAACATATAGAACTAAAATACAATGAAAACTCTTGTCTTGAAATTAAAAATAACATCAATTATAATAATGAAATGACCAAAGATGCCAAATCATTTCTTAAAGATTACAATTTAAATACTCTTTTGGAAAAACAACTTGTATAAAAATTTAATAAACTAATGTAAATCTAAATGTTTAAAAAAAAGTAAATACAAATATCGATTTTTTATCTTTATCAGAATATGTTGTAAATTCATTATTTTATTCTTTGAATCTTTTCCAATTTATATAAAATTGTAATTTTTTAATTGTTGATGGCAGAGACCCAGTAAAATTATTTCCAAGTTTAAGTATCTCTATACTTGGAGGTAATAAATTAATTTCACTAATTGGTTGTGAAAAATGAATTTTTAAACTGATAATTGTATCTGGAATAATTTTTGAATCCAATACTTTTAGATCCAAATTATTTTTTGAAGAATATTTCCCAATTTTTAAATCAATAAGAGATTTTGGTAAAAAATCTAAGCATCCATCATAATAACCACATCTTAATGTTAGTTTTAGTAATCTATTTGGGAGTGAGTCTTTGCATAGAGGATGAGAAAATGATTCTCCTATTTTTAAAACCATTAAAGTTTCAGGTAATACTTGGTGTAAAGATTGGTTAAAAGAATCTCCAAGAGAAAGTTTTTCTAGACATGAAGGAAGAGATCCAGGGAGTAAAACCTGATTAAAAGCATTTCCAAAATCAATAGCCGTTATCACACCCAATAAACTATGAGGTTTAATAAAAATATTTGGGAAATCCTTGACAAATAGGGTAGTATCTGGAGTTGTTTGAGTCTTTGGAGTAAGATTGGGTTTGTCTTTTTTTTCAGATATAGACCCATTACATTGAATACTATGATTAAACTCTGAGTAATATATAGTTTGATGAATATCACTGAATCCAATTTTTATATGTTTGAAACCCATAAGTTCAAAAAGAAAACTTGAAACTTTTACATGGCTTATAAAATCAGGAATAGTGTAAAAACCCGAATAAAATATATATTTTATCTCCAAAAAGCGAACTGATTTAGGGATGAACTGAAAACCATGGCTATAGTATTCATTAAAAGTTAAAGATAATAATGATTTGGGGAATTTAATAAATTGTAATAGTTGATTAAATTTTAATCCAAAATTTAATTCCATAATACTTGAGGGTATTGTGTTGTCAAATATTGTTTGATTAAATTCATTACCAAAGATTATTCTTTTAACTCTATCATGTACTACATTTGGTGGGATTGGTTCATCTTGTAACCAAATCAATGTTTTAGTCATCTTTGAAATTGGTTCAACTGGGTTATATATTTCTACACCATCTAATCTTGAAGAAATAAAGAAAGGCAAACTATAACCAAAATCTAGATCTTGGTACATTTCTTTGGGAATAATTAATTTTTCAATTGTATCGGGTATTTGATTTTTTGAAAGAAACACAAGATTACATTTATATCTGTCATATTTTTTGAATTCTAAAATCTTTACTGTTGAAGGAATGGATCCTATTTCTATTTTAGTGTTGTTGATTACCAAATGACAAACTGTAGGAGGAATGTAATATTCCTTCTTTAACTTGTTATCCCATAGAGTAAGATGAAAAACAGAGGGTGGAATAAAATCTTTGGAATTTAAATACTTTACATCAATGGAAATGATTTCTAAATGTGTAATCCAAGTAGGAATGGCGGATATCACCCTACATTTCAATCTCTTTACAGATTTTGGTAATTTTAATTCTAGATCTCTATAGTATGCATGATTACTATAATCTGTTTGATTAAAACTATATTTAACCCTAGCGTCAAGATTATCAACAAGTGAAACACCTTCAACTCCTTCCAATTTGGAAAAAATGTTATCAGAGTTGAATAAAAAAATATCATTTATCCTTAGAGATAGATTATTAAACTTTTTAAAATTTACATTTGGTCCATAATTAAAAATTGATACACTATTATAGTTGTTGATTATGTTTTTTAAATAATGGTTTCTCCATATTAAGAAAAATGTGTCTTTTGAAAGGATATTTCGAACAGGATCATCTTGATCTTCTTGATCAAAAACTATTAAATTCCTTGAAAACTTTTTTGGATACCTAAATTCTAGTGGCACCAATCGTTTAAACACTTCTGGTCCTTTGATACTATATACACATTTACAATCTCTATTTCTACAACCATAGAGAGCATAGTTGTCTGGGTAAATAGTATTTTCATTTCGGATAAATTCACCATTGGAATCTCTTGCCTCACTGAAATACTGACTCTCGTGCAACACTTTAACAAAGGATCTT
Organism: Polysphondylium violaceum; assembly: GCA_000277445.1. Taxonomy (NCBI): domain Eukaryota; phylum Evosea; class Eumycetozoa; order Dictyosteliales; family Dictyosteliaceae; genus Polysphondylium; species Polysphondylium violaceum. The sequence goes on along the minus strand of AJWJ01000091.1, from coordinate 31,400 downwards.
TTATATGGATAAATGGATAAAACTTGCAAACTAGAAGGAACAATCACCTGTTGACCTTTTGGTATCAAACAACAAAGATGAATTTTCAAATGTGTAATATTTCTTGGTAGGGTTCCAGGTCGGTATAGCCAATGATAATAATCAGAGGTATTATATATCCATACTTCGAGATGAGTAATAGTTATTGGAGGAGGATTTTCTTTATAAAAGTAAAATTGCTCACAGTTTGGACCAAATGAAAGATGTTTAATATTCTTTGGAAAATTAAAATTTGATATGCATCCTTTTACACCCAATAGCTCAACAGATTCCACTGAGCTCGGTATGTGTCTATCGTCCATACCGTGTTTATAATCAGGACCCAGTGTAATGGCTCTTACTCCATCTGGTATAAGATTCTCTGGAATGGGTTTCCTACTCATCCATATCACATGCTTTACCATCGATGGAATACATTTTAAATATTCCAGACTAGAATCATACACCCTAAAAACATTATTAAATGAACCCAACAGCTGATGTTCATCTGGGATAATGTGACTATAATAGTTGGGAAACACTAGAGTCTCTAGATTATCATAGGTTTTAAATTCATTATCTATATTTGCATAGTTTGAATTTAAATGGAAATTCTTTATATGTGAAGGAAGAGGAAACAGTTTATGTGCATTACAAACTCCAAGCGTGGTAATTGACGACGGAATCTGTATATCACCCAGAATATATAAATGCAGTTCTTTCAGTTGATTGGGGATTTTAAAATCGACAGAAGATGCAAACTTGTTGATTTTTAAACTAGTAATGGATCTAGGTAGAATACCCTTTTCCAAGGTATAGTAAAAATAATCGTCTAAATAATGATCCACTGAAAACTCTAAACCTGTGACCCTATCAGGCAGAGAGTTTAAAAACACCAACAACTTTTCATGATTGATCTTTTGAAGTTTTCTATCAAATTTATCAAAAGGTGTTTGAGGATCCCTAATGTGAACACTAAAATCTTGTTGTAGATTTTGTTGATAAAAATCAAATTCACAAAGATTATCCAAGTAAACATTTACACTATATCTTATTTTATTATTTATTACATCTGAGAATTGCCTATCATTTAATATAAATAATAGTTAGTTTATGTTTCTATCAATTTGCCCAAGTGTAAATCATTAGATATCCGTACCAATCTAATAACCATGTTGTTAGGTGCTCTTTCATTATAATATCGATAATAACAATAAAGAATAATTATGACTAGAATCAATCGTGTGGGTGGTGTGTTATTTTGCCCCTAAAAACAAAACAAAAAGAGCCCAGCATCACCTTTTTATTTTTTTATTTTTTTAAATTAAATAATCATTATTCAGTGAAATATTTATGAATTTCAAAGATTTCTCTCAATTCTAAATTTAGAACTGTTAAAGACAAATTTGGGGCGGCGTATGATTTTGTGTGTCTACTTTAGAGTGGCACATTATATTCTTTGCCCTATCCATCCTGTTGTGTACACGCGTGCTTCCATAGCAATCGTCGACGTTCATCTGTTGTGTTGCTTACATACACAACACTAAAGTATTTGTATAATAAAAGTATATTTGTTACGATTGATATGAATATCATTGCCCAAGTTATCTTGAATAGAAAATTTAGATGCTATTGAATTTTTTGAATGAACTCCTAAACAAACAAACAAACAATAAAAACATTAGTGTCTATGTCTTTTAAAAAATAATCAATAAAGCTTTTCTTACACATACGTTTACTAACGAGTAATCTGTTTTCTCTCATAAAGTGCATGTCTTTGTTCTCGAGTAAAAGATGTACAATTAACTAAACATAATAATTATCGTTGATGTTAATAACCAACTGCATATTGTGTATTGATAGAATATGAATAAATAAATAAATACCTGAAGATTACTCTGAAATGTATCGTTATCTTGACTATTATATTATGTATTAGATATGTGGTGTATATATGTGATGACACAAATAAAGTACTTACATAGGTTTACTTAATTTAGAGAGAAGGAATCTACATTTAAACAACTCATTTTTTCGAACTAATAATCTTACTGTATTCATTTTAATTGGTGCATCGAGAATGGTTGGATGATCATCGTCTAAAAATGTCCGCGTTGATATTGATGTCTTTAGTTTACTATGAGGTGATGATAATAAAGATGATGCTTTTGCCATTTTAGTTGGAGATACCTGTTGTAGTTGTGGATGTTGATCTTGTTCAAAAGGTGATGTAGTAAGAATAGGTAAACTAGACAGAGGTCTAGTCGTACATATATCATCATCAAAACTGGGCTCATAAGAAGTATTGGGTTGAAACAACGCTATATGATCTGTCTTCACTTGATAGTCTGTATAATATTGATTATTATCATCCATATGCAAATCAAAGTGATTATCATCACCACCAATACTATTGTTACTACCTAAAGCATCTTCATCCCTATCATTCTGACTTTCATAGGTATTGTTTGACAATTGAAACTCTTGGTCATCCTCCTTTGTCTCAACTGATGTCGGCATTTCAGAGACTAAAACATCATCGTCATCATTACTATTTATACTCTGAACACTGTTGTTGTTGTTATTACTATTACTATTGTCTTTTTTCTTTTGAGGTCTCTCTATAATATCAATACCACTTTCATCTATCTCCATTTTTTATCAAACACTTTAATCCTATTGATCATTTATATCTAGATATATGTAATACTAGCAGTGAGATATTTGTAAAATAAAAATAAATAAATGATTTATTTTTTTTTTTAATCTTTTAAAATTTTGGATCATTCAGTGGAAAGGTCCTGTTTTGTTGGGAAGTGCACAATAATCAATCTTAAAGGATGTACATATAAAAGTGTATTACCATGGTTAATTAATTTAAAAAAAGTGTAATCTGAAATTATTTAAATGTGTTTATTATTACATCCTAACAATAGATTCCTTTGTCATCTCTATAATTGATTTGATTTAATACAGTTTGATAGTGATCTTTAATATTGGTGTGTGTGATCTTGAGTTCTGGGAAAATAGATTTAAATATACTTTCATAGCTTTGAATACTTTCAATATTTACATAGGACTCATAAAAACTTAAAATGGAACAAGCAGATATATTTCTAATTTCACACTATAATTATATAATATTGAGACATTTTAACATAAACAACATTACATGTTACTCTATATGATGAATACATACAAGTGTTAAAAATGATGCTGTTACATTTTGAATGATATTTGGTGATTCTAATGGGACTAAAGAATAACTCTAATATTATGATACAATTATAATTAGTATGATGTGATCTCACAAGATTTCATAGTGTTTGTACAAACATACATTCTTGAATGACGAAGTATAAAGTGCTCTGACAAATGGTGGTAAAGGATACTCGTAATTTTGTGAAATGAAATGAGAATTTAAAAGTTTATCTAAAATAATAACTCTGCAGAATTAGTTAGTACTATGATGACTGTGACTGTTACTGTAGATATCTACTATAATTGCGATAATTACTGTTTAGGATTTTTAATATGTTCAAGTACCAATTCAGAGAATTGAACAGCTCTATCAGCTGGGACATCATACTGACAAACGACAAATATATATGATGAATCTTCCTTGTGTCTATAAATGATACATTTGTTATTGTTCAATATACTTGTTTTAGAATTTGGCTTTAAAGGAACCTGTATAAGAGTAATAGCAATAGTATGTGTGAGTATGTGTTATTATTACAATATTCATACAATCAATATCAACAACACATACAATATCTTGAATAGTTATTTCACCAATCTCTTCAATTTGATAATTTGGTTGACCAACATTAAAAGTAGATTGAATAAACAAAGAACCAATATCTTTGGTACTAATGACTAAATTCTTTTGTACAAGATCATTTTCATTGATGGATAAATTAAATTTAATAACGGGACTAGGTAATGGTTCAAATTCTGTTAACTCCTCTTCCTCTTCTTCAATCTCCCAATTACGTGAACTAGCTGGTTGTATTTCAAATCCAAACATCTTTAATCTGTATCTCTCTGTAAATGTATGTATGTGTAAAACTTTGATAAAAAATAAATTAATTTAAAAAAAAAAATGAAAAATACCTCAAATTGATGAAGATCATTTTCTTTTTTTTTTTTTTAATCATCATTTTTCGAAATTGATAACCAACTTATTCCTATTCATGCAATAACACGTTATTTCCGACAGGAACATTTTTCTTACTTCTATCAACATGTAAAATAAAAGTAAGAAAATGACTCTGTCTGAAACAATGTCGAATGCAAGACCTGTTATCTCTGTCAAGGAACCAACAGAGAATATAATAAATAAATAAGAGAAGACCTCTCATGCTGACTTGAAGAGATGCTCTTTACATGATTTCCTATTTTCATTAATCACCAAATTCTCATATTCCTGCACACTCCAAAGGCATATGAGATGGGTGTTTTTTTCTAAACTCGATGGACCTCAATATTTCTATCAAATTTAGAAACATAATAGGATACCTATAACATAATAATAATAATATACACAGAATTGAGTTTGTTTTAAGGGAGAGATAGTTTTTTAAAAAGTTTATTTCTTCTTGTTACCACCACCAGTGTTAAATTTGAAGAATACGATATCATCTGGTTGCATAACATAACCCTTACCTTCCATTCTATATCTACCAGCAGCTTTACATTCAGCTTCAGCTAAAAATATTAAAATTACAAATTAGTAAACGTGATGAAAACAAAGAATAATGAATATAATATAATCTAATACATACAACCGTGTTTCTTGTAATCTTCATAACTCATGACTTCAGCCATAATGAAACCTTTTTCAAAATCAGTGTGAATTACACCAGCAGCTTGTGGAGCTTTGCAGCCAGATTGAATGGTCCAACAACGAACTTCATCTTTACCACAAGTGAAGAAATGGAATAATTGTAAATGATGGTAACCAGCTTTGATAATCTTTGGAATGGCACTAGTGGCACCTTTGGTGGTTTCAAAAGCTTTTCTTTCTTCTGGGGTCTTGAGTTCAGCAAGTTCTTTTTCAAATTTGACAGAGATTGGGATGAGTGGACCACCACCGTGTTCTTGAATCCAAGTCATAACCTTTGGTAACATCTTGTTCTTCTTTCTAATGAAATCTTCTTCAGATAAATTGACAAGATAAAGAGCTGGTTTGGCAGTCAATAATCTCAACTCTCTAATGTGTTCAACTTCAGCATTGCTGTAGGTACCAAATCTAGCGTGTTTACCAGATTTTAATAATTCAAGAACTTTAGCATAGCAATCAAGTTCAACTTGTTTAGCTTTATCGACAGTTTTCTATTGTTGTTGTTGTTTATGGTGTGGTCGATGATATTAATATATGATGATTTCGTTTGTCTCTACTGTATCGCTACACCTATTTGTTATCCTATCCTAAGTAAACTTACATTTTTCAAGGTTCTTTGTAAAGAGTCTAAAGTCTTTGAAACGTGTTCAATATCTTTAAGAATTAATTCTTCAGAAATAATTTCTAAATCACGAACTGGATCAACTGAATCTTCGACGTGGGTGATATCAGAATCTTCGAAAACACGAATCATGTGATAAATACCATCGACGGCTTGAATGTGTGACAAGAAACTAGAATGAAACAAGATGTATTGTGTTAATATCTATCATCACATCATGATCATCGTCATCGTCATATACAATTGAATAGTGTAAATAAACATACGCATTACCAAGACCAGCACCAGTTGAGGCACCTTTGACTAAACCGGCAATATCGGTGATTTGGAGATAAGCTGGGACTTTGCTAGCTGGTTTGAAAACTTCACATAACCAATCATACTTTTCATCTGGTACAGCGCATCTGCTGACGTTTGGATCGATGGTACAGAAAGGGAAGTTTTCAGCTGGAATAGACATGTTGGTCAAAATGTTGAAAAGAGAACTCTTGCCAACATTTGGTAAACCGACAATACCCATTTGAAGGTGATTACCAACTTTACCTAAAATAGCTGAGCTATCAGTTTGTGGAGCAGCGGCTGCCTTTTTTGACATCTTATACTACAGTTGATGATATTAATATCCTTGCAGGGAAGAAACACAAAGAAAAAAAAAAGAGAGGCTAAAAAAAAATATGAAGAAGAAAAAAAAAAAATGAAAAAAAAAAATTTAGTAGAAAAAAAAAACGAAATTTATTCTGTTCACACAAGGAGAGAGTGATTGTGTGTGTTTGTGTGTTGAGTATTTTCAAAAATTTCTCAGATCACTCTCAGAGGGAGTTTGTATCTATATCATGAGCAATTATCGCAGAATATATTATATTATTGTTTCTTCTTTTGAAAGAATCTTAATCTTGTAGACTACATTGATAACAGATGGATGGAATTACAATCAATTGGATTGAATTGCTTTTGCTCAAGATATAAATCTGTCATGCATGTGACCTTATATGGGTTTGGTTGTGTAAATTTAAGGGAGGTCATCCAAAATAAATGAAAACAAAAAACGAAAAACAAGCTTTTAAGATTTTTTTTTTTTCTTTTTTTGATCATTTTTTTTGTTCTATAAAAGATCACATTATCAACATCACTGTTATCATTTTGAAATAAAATAAACAAGATGACACAAAAAACAGAAAACACTCAATCTGGTTATTGGTTCTCTAAAATTCCATCAAAGAATTGGTCAGAGAAATTCTTTTTATATTGGAGTTTGGTTTGGATCACTGTATTCTCTCTTATTGTAGCCACTGAAGCTTATAAAGTAAAAATCTAATTGTTTTGTGCATCATTGAGGTAATAATACAAGAAATTGATTATATTAACTTATAAAACAGGTATTTTATGATGTTGAATTCTTTATTTTAGGTTTATTTGTATCATTACCATGTGTAGTTATTCCTTATTTCTTCCCATGTGCAGCTGATAAAGATAAGCCACTTTGGGATAGATATTGGGTAAAAGCTAATGTTTGGATTGCTCTTTTTGGTTTTGTCGGAAACTATTTTTGGACCCACTACTTTTTCGTTTTATTGGGTGCCACTTACAAGTTCCCAGTAGATTTTAGATTGAATGAAGTACCAGTCTTTTTATACTTTGTCACTCACGCCTACTTTATCTCTTATCACTCTGCAACTACCCCAATCCTTCGTCGTTATTGGACTGCTTTTGGCGGAAAGAAATCTACCCTCAAAACCATTGGTTCAGTGGTCATTGTCTTTGCCATGGCCTACTTCACCGCCTTTATGGAAGCTTGGACTATGGAAAAAGTACCTTACTATTCCATTCAAGATCGTGAGAGAATGTACACCATTGGATCAGCCTTCTATATGATCTACTTTATCATCTCCTTCCCCATGTATGCCAGAATCGATGAAACTGGTCCTCAAAAGAACGAAAAATGGTCTCTCAGCAGAACCGCTATTGATTCCCTCGCCTCTGCTATGATTGTCTTTTGTCTCTGTGATTTCTGGAGACTCATCATTGGTAGTATTATCAATCCAACCAATTCTATCCCATTTTTAGGTACCCATGGTATCAAGGCCTAGGTAATCATAGTGTAGACCTCTCTATGATTTATGATTTGTAAAACGTTGTGATCTTTATATAATTACCGAATCATCACCACAGACACACATTTTTGATTGATTGATTTCAAACACTCTTTATATATAATCCTTCTAATAAATCATATTCAAACATACTACAATTCATTGTGGGCAAATATTATTTTTAAAATTAATTCCTTCTTGATCAAATCTTTGTCAAACTACCAATGAAATCCCAGCCCAGGGCTCTAAATTATAAAAAATTATAATTTTTTCCAATTTTTTGGGGATTTGAAAATTTTTATCAAATTTCTTTTTTTTACGAGCTATTTTCTATTACAACAAATAATCACTACAAGAATATGGCATCGGAGGAATACAATTTAAAATGTATTGTGACAGGACCCCCATGTAAGTTTGATTATTGATACAGTTAGAGTTGAATAAAATGAAATAGGAGATGTTTTGTTAAAAATATTAAAGTTGTGTGTTTTGCCCCAAGTGTGTAATCTCTAACACATTCAATCATAATTAGTTGTTGGTAAATCATCATTGTTGCTTCAATTTTGTGAAAAGGAATTCACAAATGAGATGGATACAACCGTTGGTGTTGAATTTCAAACTAAATCTATAGAGATCGATTCTACCAAAATCAAATTGGAAATATGGGATACTGCAGGTCAAGAATCATTTAGGTCAATTACTACAAACTATTATAGAGGATCACATATAGCACTTTTAGTCTATGATATCACAATGTAATATCTATCATATCTTAAAAATCGTAAAAAAGTAGAGAGAGAGACTATCGTGATATTAATATAAATCAATACACACACAAAACAGGCGTCAATCATTTCAACATTTAGCTAGTTGGGTACAAGAAGTGACAACAATGTCAAGCCCAGAGATTATAATTATATTGATAGGTAACAAAAGCGACATGAATGAAAAAAGAGTCATCAGCTTTGAAGACGGTGACAAGTTTGCCAAGGCACACAATTTACTCTTTTTCGAAACCTGTGCCAAAGATTATGAAACTGTACAAAAAGTATTTGAAACTGGTACTAGAAAAGTACTAAATTTAATTAAAGAGGGAAAGTTGACTGTTGTAAACAAAAAACCAACAAATGTTCAGGTATGGCAAGCTAATATATATATGTTTATTAAACTAAATTTTAACACTTTACTTACCCATATCAATCTATAGTTAACCACACCTCCACCAACACCAAAAAAGAAAAATGAATGCTGTAAAATTAATTAATTAAAACCCATATATATCATATATATATAAATAACGAGTGATCTCTTATCCAGAATTTAAAACTCTATGGATGGGATGATCCGTGTTTAGTAATAATATAAACTCCCCCTCACATACATAATAACCATATATATATTTATATAATCACAATCATAATAATAAATGAAAAAGTTGAAAACTATATACATGTTTTTTTATTTCAAATTGAAACATGATTATATGTATAATACTCTAATTTAATTTTAATTTTTTCTTTTGTTTATTACTTTCTTATCAAATATATATACATAAATAATTGTGTGTTTAAGCTTTTCTGATAAGTTTTAATTGTTTCTTGTTCATCTTCTTGATCTTGGCAGTATTTTTAATCTAAATAGTAGAGTAAGAATATTGATGATTAGTATATATATTTTTGTGCTTATAGTAAAGTAGAGATAATGAATGATACATACAACTTGAACAACTTCGGATTTCTTTGTATTTGCTTCTTTAATCTTTTTATTTTCCTTCATTTCATTATACATATTCTAATTTTTTTAAAAATAGGGTTAATATCTACAAATAATATTAAATAATAATAATAGTAATGGATAATTACTGTTTTAGCTTGTCTTGAGGCTTGTTTAATTTCATTTTCTTTATCCTTGATTCTCTTTCTTTCCATTCTAGCTTGTTCTTTAACTTCAAAAGTAGTTTTCAAACTCTTAACATTAATCATTTTATGGAATCTAAATGAGATAATGTTTGATTAATATCAATTGATATAGGGAGGAGAGTAGTGTGTTACATTGACAACAATATAGATATATATATATACATACTTTTGAGATGGTTGCTTCCATACTCTACCAGATACTGGTTTACCTTGTGAAAGTGGAATAGCTCTTCTAAAAGATGCTGATGCATTTGCTGTTTGAGTGGTGGCTTCTTCTTGAGCTTCTGTTTTAATAGTTGGTGTATCGATAATTGTAACTGTAGTTGGAGTGGTGGTTTCTACTTGAGCGACAGCTGGTGTAGTTTCAATAATAGCTGGGGTAGCTTCATCAGCAATAACAACTGGTTCTTCTTGTGTATTTTCTTTTTCAACAGCAACAACTGTTTTAGTGGCTACTCTTCTCTTTGCAGCAGCTTTAGCAGGCTTGGCTACAGCAGCAGGAGCTACAGCAGCAGGAGCTACAGCAGCAGGTTTAGCTACAGCAGCAACCTTTCTTCTAGTGATTTTTGGTTTTGGGGTTTCTTCTACTTCACTTTCACTTGATTCAGACTCAGATGGGGGTGGAGCAGCTGCTTTGACTGGGGTGCTTCCAACTCTTCTCTTTTTAACAATAGTTTGTTGGGCCTTCTCCAAATCTAAATTATTGACAGTTGATGTTCTTCTAGTTTGTGTCATTCTATATTTTTATAATATTATGGATTACTTGATACACCAATAATAATCCTCTAATAATAAATCACGAGAGTTTCAACAATTATTTTCGTTCGTGTCGTTCGTCCGTAAAAAAATTCAAAAAAAAATTCAAAAAAAATAAAATAATTTTTCCAATTTTCTCACAAATCAATTCAGGTGAAGCATAATGATCAAAAGATTTAAATATGATGCAGAACGCAGAGGAGTAATCATGGGGATAAATTAATTTATTTATTCGTTTAATAAAGATGAATTCATATCATAGACTATGGTATGATAATTTATTCTGAACGTGGAATAACAGTTCGAATATATTTGTAAGCACCATCTAATGAACCTTCGCTAGCTTTCCATGAGTCATAGTAGATCTTGGCATCTTGGAGGAGACTTGGTTTAATTGGAGTGTATCCCAAACTGGTGATTTTGGCAATCGATGGCTTTTGAGTGTAACCAAAGCATTCGGTGAATGGATTCTCGGTAGGTTTGAGGTAATTGATTTGATCAATCTTGGTGTTTGATACATGCGCAATCTCTCTGACTATGTCTGAAACATTTTCATTATAACTAGAGGCGATAAACGATTGACCTCTGAGAGACTTGGCTTTACCGGCCAAGAGGACATATAGTCTGGCGAGATCAACGACATGAATCCATGATTGAACTTGATTGGCGTCGCCATAGATATCAATGACACCGCCTTGGGTGGCCACTTCAAAAAAGTATCTAACCAAAGAATGGGTTAGGCCATACAAGATGGAGGGTTGGATAATGAGTGCACCAAGAGTTTTATATTCGTCTTCAATTTTGATTCTCCAATCCATAAATACATGGCTTACACGAGGTGATTTCTCGTCAAATACTTGGCCATTGGCGTCACCATACACAAGTAGACCAGAGGTGTAGAGAATAGAGACATCTTTATTTTCAACAACAACCTTTTTCAAAGCCTCAAGGATTTTGAATGGGGTGGTATAGTCTCTTGAATCGCCAATAGATTCTACGATAATGTCAACCTTTAAGGCAATAGGAAGCCAGAGATCAACATCTTGAGCATTTCCAACAATAGGGGTGATTTCATTTTTAACCAAATCATTTAAACGTTGAGTGTTTTCTTTTCTAACCAATCCATAGACCTTGTATCCGGCATTTACAAAAGCAAGAGCAACATTGTAACCAATGTATCCAGTGCCAATAACTAAAACTGATGATGTCATGTTAATAATAATAGGGAAAAGAATAAAAAAAATACTAATTATTGGAGTAATAATAAATGAATAAGTTTGTAACTGTTTGAATAACACACGATTTGTTTAGTCTATTTATACTATTTTTTTAAGATATTTTAATTTAAGCTTTTTTATTTATAAACATTAGTTTTTTATATTGGAAGCCAAAAAGTGTAAATTCTTTTCCTTTTTAGATTGTGGTGATTGCTAAAAAATGGGACAAAGGGGGTTTGATTCCAATGTAAAAATTTTTTTTACAAAATTTTTCCATTGGAATCGATTCTTTTCCTTTTTTATTTTTAGGTCGTGGGGAAAAAAAAAACTAAATTTTAGACACCGGTTTATTTGAAAAGGGTAGATAATAGTATTTTAGGATGAAATAAAAGAGGATATAACCAAGATTATTTTATATAAAAATTTAATTAGATTGAAATTATTTATTTAAAAAGATTAATTATTGGTTGAAAAAAATGTAGAAAAAGAAAAAAGAATACACAAATTGGAGAGAGTAATAAACAAAACCAGTGTTGATAATTTATCATACACTAATATGCTTTATCTTTGAGTTCTCTTACCAATGATGATCCCCAAGGACACCTATTTTAAAAAATATGTTAATATGAAACTTTATAAAAATAACATAAATATTAAGATAAATACCAGAAACAACCAGGTAAGAAGGCACCACAAGCTTCGTCGAGATGATCATTTAAGTAAGTTGCGCTCGAATCACAGACTTCAATAGCCATTTCGAAGAAGGAAATTCTTTTGAACAAATTGAAGGTTAATATAAATAAAGAGTTGGGAGAAATTCAAATTACTTACGTCTCTGGGTCAAGATGGTAGTCATATTTTGGGTTATATGACTTTTGTACTTTTCTGATTCTTCCCATTACATGAGTAGCGCCAGTTGTGTCGCCACTAAGAATTTTTCTAGCTTCTGAGATTTTTCTGTCATCATGGAGTTGAATGATAAATTCATCCCTATCATAATGAGCTGGTTTTACGGCAAAGTAGGCAGTCTATATATTTGATTGTTAATATCTCTTACATTAAAAAATAGGAATATCAATGCTTACCTCTGCGAAACAAACACACAAGAGGCTAAGTAATAAAAGTAATAAAACGAAAGTATAGTTTTTCATTGTTGTAATTAATTGGCATAAAAAGTTATATTTTTATGGTTTGTTGAACATGTCTTGCTCCTATTTATACCTATGCAAATTAATTTCAATTTTTGAAAAAGAAAAAAAGAAATATGATTACTAAAATTTTCATTTGCTTATCTAAAATCTGAAAATAGATATTCATATAAAAAAAAACTTTTAAAACTAAATAGACAAATGCAGTGTTGTTGCTAGTTTCAAAGTGTTTTGATTGATGGGATCTTTTTTCTTTTTTTATAAAATTTCTATAAAAAGGAAATTGTTGCATAAAGAGTACTGTTTCATATGAATATCTATTAAATATTTTGAATTTTTCTACCTCATTAGGTTTTAAGCTAAAAAAGGGTGGTTATAGAATGATCATAAGGGTTTTCTTTTTTTTCCTACTTGAATTTTTTTCCAAAACTTTCAAATAAAAAATAATACTCGAGTCACAATAGAAAAGAATAAGAATAATATTTATTAGGTTTTTAGAGTTAAAAGAATAGTGAGATTTGGATCTAACTGTATAAGCTCATACAGTACAAAAAAAAAAAAAAATGAAAATCATTCACTATTTTATGAGAATTCAAAAAATATCTTTTTTAATAATTCATACCTTCACGGATCAAAAACCAAAACACATAAATTAAAAAGTTTAGGGTATGTGACTTTGAATTGCTCGATTTTCAAATGAATCCTTCATTGGTCACTCCGGATCTGAATTACAATCTAAAAAAGATTAGAAGAAATAGTAATTTTTTGATTTAAAAATTAAGTAATTAGTTTATTTAAAAAGATGAATTATTAATTAAAAAATTATGAGAGGGATAAAATTAACAATGTTATGATAATTTATCATACAGAGGGTTTAAACACCCTACATTATTGTGCTTAGATGTTGATTTCTTTTACTAATTTTGATCCCCATGGACACCTATAATAAATAGAAATTTGTAAGTAATCAAAACTATTACTATCAGTCTAAAATAGTAATAAATACCAGAAACAACCAGGTAAGAAAGCACCACAAGCTTCGTCGAGATGATCATTTAAGTAGGCTGCACTAGAATCACAGACTTCTATAGCCACGGCGAAGAAGGAGATTCTTAAATTATTGTGTTAGGTTAATTTTGTTTTAAAGTTTGAGTGAAAATTATATTACTTACGTATCTGGGTCAAGATGGTAGTCATATTTTGGATTATAAGGTTTTGTTATCTTTTTGATTCTTCCCAATACATGAGTTTCATTAGTTTCATCACCACTTAGAATTTTTCTAGCTTGAGCTATTTTTCTATCATCATGGAGTTGAATTATGAATGGGGCCTGATCATAATGAGCTGGTTTCATTTCAAAGTATGCAGTCTATATATAAATTTAATTGAATTAATAAATGAATGTATAAATTTAAAATGAACTAGTTAGCAACACCATATACCTCTGCTACAGAAAGAGCAACAAACAAGAAGAGTAGGAATAAAATAATTGATTTCATTGTAGTTAATTGTTTTCGAATTTATATTTCAATGAACCTTTTCTAGCCACTATTTATAGTTTTTTTTATACTATTAAATAAACATTTTCAATGATTATTTAAATAATATATTATTTTTCATTTGTTTATCTAAAATCTGTAAATGGTCATATTTTCATATGGAAAATGAAAAAAAAATTTAAAAAACAAAAAGACAAAAACAGTGTTGTTTCTCATTCCAAAGTGTTTTGATTGATGGGATCTTTTTTCTTTAAAAAAAATTTTACTAAAAAGGGTAAAAATAATTTATTTTTTAAAAAATGATATTTAATTATTTATTATAATAATGAAGAAAGAGAGATAGTATATGTTTGTTGTTGTATCATATGATTTAAAACCTAATGATTTGAAGAGGAGGATGAGGAGGATCTTTGTTTTTTCTTTGACTTGGTACTTTTACCACCATGATGAAAATCAAAGTCTTTTAATTGTTTTATATCGACATAGTCTGTGACATCTTCCTTTTGCAAATCATGACCCAAAAAGAAGATTCTGTTGCCCTCTGCCCAAACAAATCCAGACACGGGTGTCATATCGTGAAAAGAGTCGCATGCATTGCAGTATTTGTAACTCAATCCAAACAATATTTTAACGAGAATGGAAAGTAATGGCAAGGTAAACATTTTAATGATCCACCAAATAAATGCCAAAACAGGATTGGTTTTCTTGTTTTTGTTGCCCACTGGGTGTCTGGTTAAGAGGGCCTTACGAGGTTGAATGCTGAAATTGATTTGACTGTCTCCAATAAAATCTGGTGGAATCATGGTTGGTGATTCTGAATTCATATTCATATTCATACCCATACTATAATGATGATTATGGTGATTGTTTCTATTGCTACCACTACTGCCGTTGGGAGTAAAATCAACAGTTGGTGTTGTACTTGATATTCTCTTTTTCTTACGATTTGTTTTTTTACTATTACTTGAACTTTCATATTCATATTTAGATGACGATGTTGAAGATGATTGTTTACCACTACTGCCACTACCAGTAATAATATTAATATTTCCAATATTATTTGAAAGTTTTGGATTATCATAGGCAGATGAGGAATCTTGAGGAAATGAAGATGAAGAGCCAAGTGAAGAGGAGGAGGAGGAAGAGGAAGATGATGAGGCAGGAGTAGAGGCAAAAGCAGAGGTAGATGAAGATTGAATCAATTCAGGCATTTCTTCTTCATCACTAATCAAATCTGGAATTTCATTAATATCAATATTTTCAACTTCACTACTTAATTGAGGTGATTGATCATTGTCATTATTAGTATTTTGATCTTTATCTTTTTCACCACCAACATTATTATTACTGTTATTGTTGTTGTTGCCACTAGTATTAACATTATTATTTTTAACTTTCTTTTGTTTAAGTTGGGATTTTCTTTCTTTTTCTTTTTCCAATTCTTCTTGTAATTGTTTTTCTCTTTGTTCTCTTTCACGTTTTTCTTGTTCAATTTGATATTTAAGTTGTTCTTCACGTTTTTCTCTTTCAATTCTTCTCTTTTCTTTTTCCTTTTTCTCTTTTTCCTCTTTGAGTGCACGTTCTCTTTCAGCCTGCTCTTTTCTTTCTCTCTCCAATTCAATTCTTTCCAATTCCAATTGTTTTTCTCTTTCAATTCTTTCAAATTCCATTTTCTTTTTCTTTTCTCTTTCTTCTTTTTCTCTTTCCTCTTGGTCCAATTGTTCTTGTAATAGTTTTTCTATTCTTTCTTTTTCCAATTGTTCCAATTGCTTTTGTTTTTCCAATTTTTCTTTTTCTTCTTTTTCTCTTCTCTTCTCTTCTTTGATTTGTTGTTTACTCTTTTTAACTTTTTTGTTTGGGTTTTGTTGTTGTTGATTGTTATTTGCTTGTTGGCTATTTAATTCTTCAACACTAGAGTTTAATTGTTTTTTATCTTCATTATTGTTTTTACTTTGACTACTAGTGTTTTTGGTCTGTTGATTGGAAGTATTATTGTTGTTCTTGTTGTTTTTGTTGGTGGCATTGTTTGGTTTGATTTTAACATTGAATTTTGATTCCAATTGTACTGCAGTCGTGTTGTTTGATGATGATGATGATGATGATGTTGTTGCTGTAGTTGAAGATAAAGGTGGAAAACTTTGTTCTAAATCTTTAAAGTTTACAAGACTTGATGATGATGATTGTAATTTTGACTCATCTTTGCTATTAAGAATATTGGTTGTGCTTGTTGGTGTTATCAAACTATTATTGACAACGCTATTATTTGTATTGATATGAAGCTTATCATTGCTAGTTTCATTATTGTTTACAACCTTTGTTGGTTCATTCATCTTTTTGTTTTTGAATATAAGATTAGTCAATTCAAATATCTTGTTCATTGATTGATTGGTTGGATTAATTTCATATGATTTATCAAAATGACTTAATGCTCTATAGATTAATATCAGTTAGTATATATTATATAAATAAATAAACAATAATGGGTATACATACTTTTCATATTCATTCTTTTTTAAACATTGAACACCAAATTCATAGTATCTATTTGCTTCTTCGATATTCTTGTTTGGTAAAAGTTGATCAATATTGATAGCTTTTTGAGAATCGAGAATTTGAATATTGGGTGAAAATTGTGATTTACTTTTAGCCAAAGTATCATTGATCATACTATCTACATCATAGTCATCATATTCATCGTAATCATCATCATCGTCGTCGTCACCCTCCAAAGTTGTGTCTATTACTTTTTTCAAACTACCATTGGGAGGTGGTAAATCAAAAAATGATGGAGTTGTTGTGCTTGTTGAGAAAAAGTCACTTCCACCATTTGGTTTAGTTTGATTCATTTTGTTTATATTATTATTGTTATTATTATTATTGTTGTTATTAAAATGATTGTTACTATTATAGAATTGATGTTGTTGTTGATTGATATTAAATAAATTATTAAAACTATTATTGTTATTATTACTAAAGGATGAATAATTTAGTGATGGAGATGGTTGAAAAGATGTGGATGATGGTGGAGATGGAATTGATGATTGTGAGGGTGGAGTCGTAGTTGTAGGTGTTGTTGGATACATATTCATAAAGTTTTTCAATTCTAGTAGCCATTTTGTTGCAATGTTGATATCATTATTTGATATATACAATGCATATAAACATTGTTCAAGTGTGTATCCATGATTAAGAAATGCAGTGACAAAGAGTCTATTCTCTGGTGATAGAGTATTTGAATTTGGTAAAGTTGATGGAATAAATGGATTGGAGTTGAATCCCAAAGGTGAATAATAGCTATTGTTGTTGTTGTTGGCGTTCGGGTTATTCATTTGTGGACTATTATAAATAGGACTAGGTGTATTACTATTCCAAATAGAGGAAAAGATTCCAAATTGATTATTCATTAATGGGGAATTAAACATATTAAGAGGTGATACTGGAATATGTGGTGAGTGTTGTTGTTGTTGCTGTTGTTGTTGTTGTTGCTGTTGTTGTTGTTGCTGCTGATGATGATGATGTTGATGTTGTTGGAGATTCTGAGGAATTTGAGGCACATGTGTTGTTGACTTTTGTTGTTTAAATAAATCATTATTATTGATTGGTTTGTTCTTGTTATTTGAATATAATTCAGATGATAAAGGTTGAATGATATTCTTAAAGAAATGATTTTGACCAAATAAACTATATGTCTTTTGATAATCTGAATCTCTACTATTGTTTAAAGATGATTTAACCGACGATGACTCTTCTTCACACTCTGTGTTGGTGGCAGTGGTAATTAATGAAGAGTCTTCTTCTTCCTCTTCTTCCTCTTCTGAATCATCCATTTCAGACTCTTCACTGTTGTCGTCATTGTCATCCAAACTATCTGATAAATCAGCAGATTCATCCTCTTCGTCTTCTTCCTCTTCCTCTTCTTCAGAGTCACCTTCGTCATCACCTTCATCTTCAAAATCATAGTCATCTTCTTCTTGTTGAACAACCACACTGAATTGATTACTCTTGCTATCGGTTGGAGGAGGAGTTACTTTGATATCACTCTTTTTTCCAGCGTGAAAATAGTCTATATCAATTCGCTGTTCCTCTTCTTCCTCTTCATAATACTCTGATCCATCTTCTTCAATACTTTCATCAATGGTTGTACTTTGATAACTATTGGTATTCATATCAGTTTCATCGAATCCAAGTAAACTATTTTTACTATTGGTATTCTCTTTTTCTACTTCATCGGCAACTACTTGTACTGTTTCTATTACTGCTGCTGCTGCTGTTGTTGATGTTGGTCCCTTACTATTACTGTCTTTATTATTAAACTCATCGTCAGCAACTACAAACACTAAACTCTTGACATCGTCCTCTATTATCTCTATGGAGGGAGAATCAGTTATACTAGAATACCCAATTTGTACAGTAGTCGTTGTTGTTGTCGTTGCTGCAGAGGTTGATGTTTGTTGGTGCTCTGTATCCATATAATCGTCTTTAATGGATCTCTCCATAGCTAATTAACCACAACCAAATGTTTATTATTATTATGTTGCAATAACAAATATCCTGTATCTCTAATTAATTAAACTATCGAATCTTTTCTATCATACCCCACAAGTTGGCATGAAAATTAAATTAATTAAATGTGTTTGTGTGTGTAGTGGCTGGATTACTACAATGGGTGGAGTGTTTATAACTGGGTTTTGAAAAATGTGTTCACATACACAGATATTTATAATTTTTCAAAAAAAATAAAAAAAAATTAAAAAAATAAAAATATTGAAAAACAACCGAGGATATGAAAGGGGTATCGGCGGCCCCCATCAATAAATCAGTTGGCAACTGGAAAAAGTATCGAGATTCACGCATACCCCCTTTGTGTGTGTGTTTTGTAGCGTTGGAGGCAATTATAAATATTTAAGCTAAATTTTAAAATTCTACACTTTTCCTTCCAGCTCAGAGAATTTATATCTTGCCCTCAATCAAAAATCATAGCTTTCTTTCTTTCTTTGACAACTTTAATCATTAAAAAACGTCAATTTTTCTCTCCAAACAAAGCGAGGTGGAGTGACTTTGTTCAAAAAGTGTCTTTTTTCGATTCTCTCACAAAACTGTGATTTTTGCTAAATTTTTTTTATTTTTTTTTAAATTTTTTCACACCTTTTCACACACGCCATAAATAAAAGTGTTAATTAAAATTTTTCAACCTTATTTCAATATTTATCCTTCAACACACATACATATTATACAATGAATCCATATAACTATCCTTATGGCTATCCACCAAGTAAATATTGATAGTAAATTGCACACTGTGTATTCAAATAATAGAATAATATAACTAATTATCATCATATAATAAATACTACGACAACAGCCTATCCACCAGCCCCTCCTACTGTAGTTGTGCCAAATGCTGGATTGGTGTATCCACCAGCACCTGTAGTGTATCCACCTCAACCTGTAATGTATCCTCCACCACCCGTAGTGTATCCAACACAGCCTGTAATGTATCCACAAGCACCAGTTGTATATCCAACTCAAGCTGTGGTGTATCCATCAGGACCTGTATACGGTGGTCCTCAAATCCCAGGTATCAATGGTTACCAGCAAACATCCATATCAGGTAAACCCTTTCAAGCCGGTTTCCACGTCAAACATGAAAACAGACAACAATTCAATTTCTAAACAGCACCAGCAACTATACTATTTTATTTAATACCATATACATAAACAAATAAGCATGTGTACACATGCAACACACACTCAATGTACATTATATCCATATCATATCCCAAATTTGAAAGTTTTCTCTCTTTGTCTCTGTCTCTCTTTTTTTAGTGGTAAAATGTTTTCTTTACAAGCAGTGTGTGAGTGTGCTGTGGTAGATAGTATGGTGTTAATGGGGCGGAACACACCACACTCATACCACTCCTATACATATACATATTATACATATACGATATTATACCATTTACAATGTCTGTCTTTATACACAAACAAATATCTCGAAATAAATATTTTATCTTTTTTTACTTGTATTCATAAAAGTGTGTGTGGGTATGTGACATATACACACAATGTATGATAAACAATCCACAATTATCTTCTTTTTTTTTTTTTTTTTTTTTATTATTTACAGTCAACTAATTTCTCTTTTGCGATTTCTTCATACCTTTGCTCGATTAGTTGTTACAGCACATGTACCATTTCTAGATGGATTGTAGTGTTTTTGTTGTTGAAAGCATTCTACAACTCTGCTGCCAGCATTGCAAACACCTCTAAATTCATTTTAGTCTGAAATTTCAGATCAGTTGGCCCTTTTCACTTTTTTTTTTATTTTATTTTTTTTTTTTTTTCTATTTATTTTTAATTATTTTCATACTTGTGTCTTTATTTGGAAATATTGGATTAACAGTTATAGGTACACACACTACTAGTTTATACACACACAATCTTCAGAGGAAATAAATTTAAAACACGCCAATATTAATTTAGTAGTAGGAGTCAACATACACACCACACATTGCGACTAATCGGTGTGCACACACACACACATACCAGAATGAACAAATTCAAGCAACAGCACCAAATCCTGCAGCAACAGCAAATACAGCAACACCAACATCAACAGCAACATAAACTATATTTACAGCATCTCCAACACAGCGAATCAGAGATAAGAAAATGGATATACGAGGTGAGTGCATCATTCATGCGTGTGTGTAGTAATAAACAATACTAATTGTAGCTATATCTATAACATTTAGAAATGTGATCCATCTTTATCAAGTGATTTTCTCGAAAAAGATTTAATACAGTCACTTGGTACGGGTACAATACTATGTAGTTTAATAAACAGCATTAGACAGGGTACAATTCAAAAGATACATTTACAACCAACACATTTACAAAGAATTGAAAACATAAGAAACTATCTTCGGGCCTGTTGGCTCTTTGGGTTACATTCAAAATACTTTTTCCTTAGTTCGTATCTATTGTACATTAGAGATGATAGTGATAATAGTAGTAATAGTAATAGTAATAGTAACAACAATAGCAATAGTAATATCATTGACGATGAATTAAGAGAAAAGATCATTATAAACTTGCTGGAATTGAAAAAGATCTCGACAAAGATTAAATCATCGTAAATATTGTTATATAAGATCAGGATATGGAGTAGATGCACATCAGTACTAACAACAGCATATGATATATTATAGGGGAAGCTTTTTATCACCGGTATCGACAACACCAACATTGAGTAAAGAGGGAAGTGACAAATCATTGAATGCAACAGGTAGTATTAGTATGTCTGCTAGTAGTAATAATAATAGTAATAATTGTAGTTTTATAAATTCACCTTCGTTGATTGAATCGTCAGCATCACCATCACCACTTACATCGTCACTGGTTTCGTCACCAATGGTGAATGCAAGTGAGTATAACAGTAGCAGCAGTAGTAATATTACATCACCAATCAATAGTAGTAGTTGTGTAGTGTCTAGCAGTGGCACTACAACCATTAATCGACTCCGTGGCTCATCAATGAGTAATGGTCAGCCACCGTTGATTAAAGGCAATAAGGTGATAATGAGAAACACAAATAGTCCTTTATGCTCCTCGTCGTCATCAGACTCTTCATCATCATCAGACTCTTCATCATCATCAGACTCATCAGATTCAGAAGATGAAAGCAATAGGAGGAAAAGTAATGTAGGAAATAAAAAGAAAAAGAAATCATCGTCTAGCAGCAGTAACATATTGGGTAGTGATGGTCTACCTTTGGTAATATCAGGAAATGGTGCAGCATCTTATAAAACATTGATCAAAGAGATTATTCATCTAAAGAATAGATTATCAAATCAAGATAAAATCATTGTAGAACAAAGAGAAAAGATTGAGACTTTAGAAAAGGATTTAGAGAACCAAAAGAACTTGAACAAGAATTTAAATATACCTGTATGTGTTGCATAGCTCTATGAGTAGTGTAGTTATAGATATTAACGATTCATTCATTATATATAGATGGATTTATCAAAATATATAGAAATATCAGCAGATCCCAATGGAGCCATACCATTGTCAACACAGGCATTCACTCGACAAATTCAGCAAATTCAGACATACCAACATCAGAATCAAATCTTGAATAGCGAGCTGGCTAAAAGTTCAGAACAAATATCTGGGTACATTAGAAAGAACAATAAATTAGAGAACGAGGTGTTGACCATTGAGACTGAACTACTCAATCTCAGAATGAAGTATGCCAATACACTATCAACGAGTCCCACACCACCTCCACCCTCAAGCAGTGTCGTGTCGATATCGTCATCCAAGATCCCCTTATCACGAACCATATCACAACCATTTCCACTCCGTAAATCTATCTCTCACTCCAATCTCATGACATCACCACCACCACCTGCTGGCTATATGCCGCAACACACGTCTTCGTCCACCCTGCATCTTGCATACAACAACAATAGCTCACCTCTGTCATCCTCATCCACCTCGACCACCCCACCTCCACCCTCCCACATCCTCATGCCACCACCTCCACCACCCTCCAACAACAACATTTTAAAGACAAGTGCAAACTCTTTACTCAGACTAGGTTCATCC
This sequence comes from Polysphondylium violaceum, assembly GCA_000277445.1. Lineage (NCBI taxonomy): Eukaryota > Evosea > Eumycetozoa > Dictyosteliales > Dictyosteliaceae > Polysphondylium > Polysphondylium violaceum. The sequence goes on along the minus strand of AJWJ01000091.1, from coordinate 8,672 downwards.
AGTATATTAAAGGTATCACAAAAGTTGTTAAACAACAACAACAGCAACAACAACAATAGTAATACTGGTAATGGTAATAACAATTTATCATCATCTAACTCTAGTATATCAACATCAACATCTTCTTTATCAAATAGTATCAACAACAACAATAATAATAATAATAATAATAGTAATGGTAATCCTTCATCATTCTTTTCAACAACTACACCATCTAGTGAATCAAATGTAACAAGTCCAATAACAACAGCAACATTGACATCAAATAATTTAAATGGACTAGTGATAAATAACAACATCAAGAACAATAGTAATATGATTGTTGAGCCAGAGGTTGATAAAGAATTGGTAGATTTTGGTAAAAGAATAGTATCAGCATTGATATCATCAAGCAATCATGTAGAGATGTCTGATATCTATAAAATGAATAATATCTTTGCCAATGATCACTCGAGAAGACAAATATGTATTTTATTGGACGAAGAAACAAGAGCCAATCAAATCAAATTGCCAATGAATGAAAATTCATTCGAGTTGACATTGTATCTAATCAACACGATACTCCAAAACATCTATGAGTCGGCGGTAAAGGACCACTTTAGTTGTAAGCTTATCATGGACTGCTCGAGAATACTCAATCGAAAGAGAAACAATGGCGTCTGCGAATTTATTCAAGAGTTTATCAAAGATCATCCCAATTGGAAGGATCTCAATTTCTGGGAGGAAATGTACTGGGACGAGCTCATCATCAAGCACGAGCAGTTTGGGTACAGTGAGTTTACAGAGATTGACTCGGAGCTTGTCAACACACTCCTCATATCCTATGTGTACAACTTGGCCACATGGGGGCTGGAAAAGAAGCAGGTCAAGGACTTTATCATCAATTTAGCCAAACGATCGTTTCTCAAGCCTGGCGATCTCGACAAACTCGTCGAGCAGGTCGACTCTATCGCAGAGTTGACATTCAAGTCTGATGTGGGCAAGGGTCCTCACTCGTTTGTGCTCAAGACCTTTAAAAACATATCAGAGTGCAACCATTGCAAACAGTTTATATGGGGCGTGCGAGGTATCGTCGCTCGTGAGGCATTTGAGTGTGTGGGCTGCAAATACAAGTCCCACAAAAAGTGTCTCAAAGAGGCCTCAGAACGAAGCTTTTGTTCGTCGCCCAATGTCGGCGCACCATTCAATGTCAAACACGAAATTCACGTTGGCCTCGCCCTCCAGGGTATCCCTGAGCAATGGAAAGTTTTATTGACCCAATCTGGCTTCCAAGATATAGAAATCCAGCAACACTCTGAAGACGTATTGGATGTATTAGAGTTCCACTATGTTTACAATCAAAAGCAAAACTCTATTAACGTTAATAGCAATGGCAATAGTAACAGTACCAATATGATGGCCAAAAGTGCCAATAACAATAGTATTGTCAACAACCAAAACTACAACAAGAACACACCCAATATCACACCTGAACAATTGACGAGTTTGAAAAAGATGCAAAATAACAACACCAACAGCACTAGTAATAATACAAATGATTATCAGCCAAATCTATCACCAACTAACTCGGCTTTGAATCTATTGGCACCACCAATGTCACCAACGAGAGATGGTCTTGATCATTCTTTGTTGGCACTGGAGGAACCCTCGTTTACTCTCAAGGACTTGGTATCACTTGAAAATCCTTTGGACATGTATGTAGATATAACAAAGATTGGCGGTGGATCCACCGGACAGGTCTATGTGGGAAAGAATGTAAACACTGGCGATAAGGTAGCCATTAAAAAGATGAAGGTTGACAACAACAACATCAAAAACATTATCAATGAAATCAGTACCATGAAGAACTGTAAACACAGAAACCTCATCAAGTACATAAACTCGCATTTGGTCGCAAATCAGCTTTGGCTCATCATGGAGTACATGTCGTTTGGGTCTTTGACTGATTTAATTAGTGTTGACACTACCCATAGCAACAGCAACAACCAGTTTGTCAGTTGTTTTAGTGAGCCTCACATTGCATACATATGCCAACAAGTCTTGCAAGGCATAGATTACATTCACAAGGGCCACCGTATTCACCGTGACATCAAATCTGACAATATCCTCATTGGCAAAGACGGTGGAATCAAGATTGCCGATTTTGGATTCGTTGCCAATCTCACTCGAAAGAAACTCCAGAGAAACAGTGTCGTTGGCACGCCCTATTGGATGGCACCCGAGCTTATTAGGGGCAATCAGTATAATCACAAAATTGATATTTGGTCACTAGGTATTCTCGCACGTGAGCTCTCTGAAGGCGAACCTCCCTATGCCCGCTACCCACCCGTTCGTGCACTCTTTTTACTCACCCTCGAGGGTGTTCCCGACTTTCACGAGCCCTCTCGATGGTCTTTGGATTTCATTGATTTTGTAAATCTTTGTTTAAACCTCGACGACAAACGAAGACCCGATGCCCACTATCTCCTCAGACACCCATTCCTCAAAAAAGCCTGCAGTGCCAGAGACTTTTCAGATAAAATTGAAGAAATCACATCCACAAGAAAGAGTACATTCTCTGATATTGTTATTTAAAGTATAATAAAGATCGATACGTTAAATCTTAGATTTAGATATAGACATAGATAGAGATATATACATAGATTTATTCATTTATTAATTAATGTAGATTAATAAAAATAAACCTCCAAGCCCAATGGCCAAGAGTCCAAGGTAGGCTGGTATCATGACCACAGCAAACACTCTGAGTTTGTCAATGAGGAAAAAGTATAATACTAAATAAAAGCATGAGAGGATGAGGGGTGCCAAAAGAGCCCAAATGGTATTACCATTGCTCATTGTTAATAGACCAAATACAGTGATAGCCATGTAGTAGAAAAAGGGGATAAACTTGATACCCCATGACAATGGTTTCACAGTGAGCGAGATACACTCGAGGATGGTGTAGGCCAAAATGGTGGTGATGGTGTTGGTGTAGTATACCTTGTAGACATTCTCTACGTATCTGAATTTGGGACGAGAGGGCTCTGTTTCTTTGGTTGTTCCATCAGCATTGGTGTAGTACTGATATGAACGACTTAGTTTCATCTCCCTCTTATCCTTTCTCAACAGCTCCAGTAATGCCAAAAACACCCATAGTGGAATAAACACGTAGGGCCAATTCAAACGGGGGTCGTCTGGACTATCTAATTTACGTGGCAACATAATGACAAACACCAACAACGATGTGGAACTCAACGCCGACCACAAGAAATTCTTTAATCCCATTTTAAAGCCAAGGCCCACCATGGCCACAACCAAAAACATTGTAATCCATAATGGTGAAAATATCTTTACCCTTTTGTGTATAAGATAGATAGTATTAGAATCTAATAATAATTGTTGTAGTTGCTATTGACTACTCTATAGGAGCAGCAATAATGACACCTACCATGACCAAGAAACCAATTTATTTGATAGTTTTAATGTGAAAAAGACGGCAAATATAATCAAACATGCCACAGAGGGAAACCCAAACAAACATATCAAACCATTAGAACGACGCATGACTGACTGTAAAGGATATATGAAATATAATACAAATAAAACAAATATAAAGATAAATAACTAAAACTCTTAAATCACTCTAATTCGTTTATAAAAACAGATCTGTATCATTCATTCTAAAAAAAATCTATTTTTGTACGATTGTTTAAAAAATTTAAAAAAAAAAAAAAAAATAACCAAATTAAAATTCAGAGAATATCTCTGTGGTGTGCAAGTCAGCACACATTTCCCAAACTTTTAAAACAACAACACAACACATGACACAATAGTATTTGATAAATTAGGAAATCGTCATTTAAAATAAAATATATTAAAAGATATACACACAGTCAATAGAAAGAGAGATAGATAGTGTAAAATGAAAGAGACAAAGAGTGATTTAGATCAGTTTCTCTCTTGGGGATGGATCAGTGATAGCAGAATCAACTGCAATACACCTTCGAGGACGAGTATTTATTCGGAAACAATAAAAATCAATAGACGTGATCAACTTCAACATCAGGTGACAGATTTGGTGACCAAAACAGTGTCGATAGGATTGGCACACGCCCTTGTGGTCGATTCCAGAGGAAAACTGTTTGCGCTGGGCAAGGCTAAATATGGCAGACTGGGCAATGGTAATGAGAATAGAAACTTGTACAACTTTGAAGACATTAGCAAATTCATGAATTTGTCGGCCAAGGTCACTAAAGTGTCGTGTGGGTCGATGCACAGCGCGTTTGTCACAGACAAGAACGAGTTGTACACCTTTGGTCGAAACAATAATGGGCAGTTGGGCCTCTCACATCTTCTCGACATGGACACACCTACAAAGATCAAGGTGCCATCAGACTACTCGCTTGGCACAGTAAAGTCGACAGATTGTGTCGATATCGTGTCTTGTGGAAGCAATCATACCATTTTCTCGCTATTGAATGGATGTGTCTATGGCATGGGCAGCAACAAACACCAGCAACTTGGCATAGAATTAGAGATTAGTCAAGAGTTGACCAGTGTGCCTAAATTCATCCCCATCAACCCCAAACTTGAAGCACTCGAGGCGCGTTACACCAACATTAAATCCATCTCGTGTGGCCAAAACTTTACCATCTTGGTCAAACAAAACGATCTCTACTCGTTTGGACAAAATGATTTGGGCCAATGTGGATTCAAAAAAGACACAACAGTCATCAAAGAGCCAACCAGAGTCATTATACACTCTGACCCATCGGCCAATAAAGACGCAAATGACAACGACGATGAAGACGATGACATTGACAATGACATTGAAGATGATAGCCAAGACAAAGAGCAATCAAAGAAATACAACAAGATCAAGGACAAGAAAAAGAAATCAAAAAAGAAGCCACATTGCTTTGTGTCTGTGTCTAGTGGAATTGAACACAGCTTGGCACTCACCAATCAGGGCAAAGTTTTTGGATGGGGATCTTCCAAAGAGGGCCAATTGGGCCAAGGCCCATCCATTATCGAGTTTGACACCTCGACACCCATACAAATTGGCGAATCACTTATTGGTTTGTTTATTACAAAAATAGCTTGTGGTGCCTACCACTCCCTCGTCTTGTCAGACAATGGCGATGTCTATGCCTTTGGATTAAATGACTATGGCCAATTGGGAAATGGATCTTCTGCACATTCATTTGTGCCAATGAATACAAGAATACCAGAATCTGAACAAAAGAACCCAATTCAAAACATCTATGCCGGTGGCAGATGCTCCATGTTGACTAAATGCACGCCATCAGTAATCAAAGTGAGAGATTCAACATTTGATAAAGATATCCTCTCCATTTACTCAAATAATACATACTCTGATGTGACCTTGATTATCAAGAATGGAACAAATACCACCAATCAAGACACATCATCCACCTCAATAGACACACATAAAATATTCCTCAATAGAAATATTTTCAATGATCACTTTATTCAAACCAATCCAAACAATCCATATGAACTGTCAACCATCCATAAACTACAAAGACCAGCTGCCACAATTCCAATTTATATTAGAACTTTTTATAAAGATAACATTCATTCAGATTATGATACGGTTGATACGTATGTATTATAATACATATTGAACGATTGATATTGAATTATTAAATACTAATAATAACAAATAATTAACAATAATAATAGATATTTATTTTCATTTGTAAATCAAGAAAAGTTTTCAGATGTTAAAATCCTGGTATCCTGTCAGGGCGAACCAGCCGTCACTTTTCATGCACACAAGTGTATATTGGTTGCTAGATCATTGAAATTTAAAACTCAATTAGAATCCTCGTTTGCAGAAGGTGTAAATGATATAATCAAAATCTATGACGTCAGTCCATCTGCATATAATGTTTATTTGACCTACCTTTACACTGATAAAGTATGTGTAAATTTATGATTAAAAATAATAACAATAATACTAACACCAGATCTTTTTAATTATTAGCTCAATATTGATAATGAAAATTGTATAGAATTATTATTATTATCTCACACTGAAATGCAATATAGAATGAAAGAAATGTGTGAAGAGTATCTCTACCATTCATTAGACACTGAAAATGTATGTGAAATATTTGATTTTATCAATACCAGTATACCAGAAATGGAATCTAGTGGCGATGGTGATAATGGAAATTCAAACTTTTTAGAGGACCAATGTATATATATCATTGCCAAAAACATTGAATCGGTGTCTCAAACTGACGGATACAAAAACCTATCTCAAATCTCTAAAGAAAAGTTAAATTCAAGCTCTATCGCTGCACCTAAAAAGAAGGCCTCCAAAAGTGAAGGATCATGTATTATTTGTTGATTGTTTTCTTAACTATTTGTATTTAATAAATGTGTTATAATTTGTATTTTATTTGTATCTTGATCATATGATGAAAATCATGATTTTCATTTGCCCGCCAATTTTAAAAAGTGGCATGAAATTTTTTTTATAAAGTGAGGTGGTGGGCAAAAAAGTGCCTTGATGAGCAAGAAGTAGTTCAAAAGAAAGTTTTTTTGTAATTTTTTTTTTTTTTTATTCAAGGCTTCCTGTCTTTTTTTTTTTTTTGTAAAAATTATTGAACTTTTTTTTTTTTCAATCACACATCACCTTCACCTTCCTCTAATATATTAAAATTTATTTTGTTACAATCAAGCATCATTGTTCAGAATAGATTTCAATATTGACATAGCTTAAACACACACACAACAACATTTAATTAAATCAACAGACACGAAAGACGATAGAGAATATCATCCAACAACTCTTGTGATATCAAATTAAATTCATTGTATTTCTAACAACAACAACAAAAACATATATAAATCAACAACACAGCAACAACAACAAAAATGAGAGAAATTGTACATATTCAAGCTGGTCAATGTGGTAACCAAATTGGTTCTAAATTCTGGGAAGTCATTTCTGAAGAACACGGTATCCAACAAGATGGTACCCATGTTGGTGGAGAAGACGAAAAAGTTAAACGTCTCCAATTAGAAAGAATCAATGTATACTACAATGAAGCTCGTGATGCTAAATACGTACCAAGATCTGTTTTAATTGATCTCGAGCCAGGTACATTGGATACCATTAAATCTAGCTCATATGGAAAATTATTCAGACCAGACAACTTTATCAATGGTCAAGCTGGTGCTGGTAAGTGTTATTTATTTATTCTCTCATTTGTGTTGTCACTGATCACTTTCTCTCATTGTTAAAATTTTGATGATCACATTTTTTTTTTTTCTAAAAAAACTTTTTTTTTTTTTTTAAGCCTCACCCCTCACCGCACACGAGGACTCCCAAAATAATAAAACTAATGAAAAAAAATACTAACGAAAATTAAATTTAATATATAGCCAACAATTGGGCTAAAGGTCATTACACTGAAGGTGTTGAATTGGTTGAATCAGTTCTTGATGTAGTTCGTAGAGAAGCTGAAGCTTGTGATTGCTTACAAGGTTTCCAAGTTACCCACTCTATTGGTGGTGGTACAGGTTCTGGTATGGGTACCCTTTTAATTTCCAGAATTCGTGAAGAATTCCCAGATCGTATGATGTGTACCTTTTCCGTTGTTCCATCTCCAAAGGTTTCACTCTCTGTCGTCGAACCATACAATGCCACCCTCTCTGTCCATCAATTGGTTGAAAATGCCGATGAAGTTATGTGCATTGATAACGAAGCTTTACACGACATCTGTTTCAGAACCCTTAAACTCACCACCCCAACCTATGGTGATTTGAATCACTTGATCTCCTCTGTCATGTCTGGTATTACCTGTTGTCTCCGTTTCCCAGGTCAACTCAACTCTGATCTCAGAAAATTGGCTGTAAATTTAATCCCATTCCCACGTCTTCATTTCTTTTTGGTCGGTTTTGCTCCACTCACCGCTAAAGCCAACTCTACATATAACCGTATCACTGTTCCAGAACTCACTCAACAAATGTTTGATGCCAAGAATATGATGGCTGCCTCTGACCCACGTAACGGTAAATACTTGACTGCCTCTGCCTTGTTTAGAGGAAAGATCTTTACCAAGGAAGTCGATGAACAAATGCACAATATCAGAACCAAAAACTCTACCTACTTTGTCGAGTGGATTCCAAACAACATTAAATCCTCCATTTGTGATATCCCACCAAAAGGTCTCCCAATGTCTGTCACTTTTATTGGTAACAACACTGCTATCCAAGATCTTTTCAAACGTATTTCTGGTCACTTTAGCGCTATGTTCCGTAGAAAGGCTTTCCTTCATTGGTACACCCTCGAAGGTATGGATGAGTTAGAATTCACTGAAGCTGAATCAAACATGAACGATTTGGTCTATGAATATCAACAATATGCTGGTGAAGATCAAGACACCAATGAAGAACAAGAAGAATACCAAGAAGAAGAAGAACAACAATAAACTCTCTTTTTCTCTTTATTTAAATAATAATAATAATAAGAATAACTATTATTTTCCCCTTCTTTTTTGATAAAATAAAATAAAAAAAAACAATTAATTCTTATATTTGTTCTGATTCATCTTGCTTTATTCAATAGCATATCTTGTTTGTATATGTACCATGGTTTGCTTGTGAAAGTATCCCGATAAAAGATCCAGCTCACAAAAATTTGTGTTTAAAAG
>AJWJ01000090.1:0-59112 GCA_000277445.1 Polysphondylium violaceum | reverse complement strand
AAAAAAAAAAAAAAAAAAAAAAAAATAATGAAAAAATTAAAAAAAAAAATATTTAATATTTTTCTCAATTTTTTTGGAAAATATTTTCAATTCTTTGGGGTACCCCTATTGTGAGGAGGATATATTTTAAACACATAATTTTGTGTGTGGTGTGTGCGTGTTTTGTTTTGTTTTGTTTTTGTTCTAAGTGACATAATGTATCTGCTCCAGAAGGAATTTGGTGAGAAATTTACACACACACACACACACACACTCATTTCTATTGTTTTACATGTTGCTCTTTTTGGTGTGGGTGCGCGTGTGTAATATTTTTGTTTTTATTTAAATGGATGTTTGCATTTCCCTAATATTATTAAATTTCCAATCTCTATTTGGCAGAGTGAGTTATTTTTACATCATATCAAACACTTGGATCGATCATCATACTTTAATTTTGATGATGATGATGATAACAAAAAATGACACACAGGATGATTGTGTTGTTTAAAAACAGTTTATTATAAAATGTATTATTAGCTTAGATTTAATAGTAGTGTAAAGTTAATTCCTATGATGATTAAAGTAACAAGAGTGTCAGATAACATATAATTTTATTGTACTTGGATATTTAAATTTGATGGATGATTTTCATTAATAAAAGATATCTTGTAGAGATCATATGACATGAATATTTTATTATTAGTTAATATGTATCCATCCAATCATTGGCATACAAACGAAAACAACTACAACTATTGGAAGATATATAGGGCATGGATTTGGAATGGGTGAAAAAGATTTTTGATATTTTAAATATTTTATATCAAACTTTTACCATTTTTGTATTACACAAAAACATTGATTTCTTTAGCGGTTTTTCTTTCCACATCAATAATCGATGATGGGTTGATTTTCAACGGTTGAATATCGTTGGCGCCTTTATTTGTGAATAGTTGATTTTTTTAATTTTTTTTTTTGTAAAATTTGAAAAAAAAACACAGATGTATGTTTTTGAAAAAATAACAACAATTCATTGCCATACTATATTTATCAACATCATCACCATCATCACCATTACCAACATTGTGCGTGTGTGTTTATATAACAACAAAAACAACAACCCTATTTGGAATTTTGTTAATTAATTAATTAATTAAACAACTCTTATCAATCACTTCACCTCACATTCAAATTTATATATCTATATAAACAACAACAATACAATTAATAATAATGTCTAAAACAACCAAAACTGCTACAAAAGAAGTTGCCGCCACCAAGGAAAAGGAGCCAAAAGCCAAAACTATCACTAGAAAAGACACTACTACCACCACAGACGCTCCAAAGGTTGCAAAGACCAAGAATGAAGATTCCTTTTTAAAGAAAATTAAAGCTCAAGGTCTTGATGGCACCTCAACAAGAAGCAGAGTTCCAGTCCCTAGATTCCAAGAGACTCCAGTTTTTGAAAAAAAGAAAGACATCACTGAATCCACCACTGGTCAAGAAATTGGTAAACTTGGTGATAGTATGTATAAATTATTAATCAGAATAATATTATTATTAATTATCAATACTCAACATATTAACATTATCATCATCATCATTGTTTATCTCATCAATTATAGTTGAAAAAAGCTTTGCATCCTTTAAAGATAAAGCCCTCCAAGCTAAACTTCATAAAGTTATTTTTGGTAGAACTGGAAAGCAAAATGAACGTCTCAAGGCCAATATTTTGAAATTCAAAGGTTTCAATCTTAAAAAGAAAACAGATGCCGAAAAGATTGTCAATCGTCTCGAAAAATTCACCTCTCAAGAAATCAAACAAGTTGCTGGTTACTTCCTTCTTGCCAAAGGCGAAAACAAAGAACAAAGTGTTGAAACCATTAAAAACTTTTTAATCAATCCATCCAAAGCCAAATTACAACCATTAGGTGAAACTACAGTCGCTGCTCCAAAAAAGAAAAAAATCAACCAAAAAGGATAAAAAGGAAGAGGAGTCTGAAGAAGAAGAAGAAGAAGAAGAGGAAGAAGAAGAAGAAAAAGAAAAACCAAAGCCAAAGGCCAAGACCACCAAACCAACTAAAGCTGGTAAAGAAAAACCAAAGCAAAAGGAAGAAACTGAATCTGAAGAGTCTGAATCTGAATCCGAATCTGAAGCTGAAGAACCAAAAGTCTCCATTAAAAGAAAAACACCAACAGAAATTGCTGCTGCCAAAGCTGCCCAAGACGAAAAAGCTGAAAAAGCTGCCGCTGCCAAAGCCGCTAAAAAGGCCAAAGCCGAAGAATCTGCTGATGCCACTGAAGAAAAGCCATTAAAGAAGGCCAAAACTGATAAAAAAGATGCCACCGCCGCCGCTGTTGTAGAAAAGAAACCAACTGAAAAGAAAGCAGACAAAAAAGACGAAAAGAAAGAAACTGAAGCTCCTGCTGCCTCTGAAAAAAAAGACGACAAGAAAAAGAAAACTGAAGAACCAGTTGCTGATAAAAAAGAAGAAAAGAAAGCCACCACTGCTGCCGCTGAAAAGAAAGACGACAAGAAAAAAAAAGACTGAAGAACCAGTTGCCGATAAAAAGAAAGAAAAAGAATCTACCAAATCAGTTGACACTCCAGATGAAGCCAGCACCACTAAATCAAAGAAATCTGATACCGCCGCCGACAAAAAGGAAAAGTCAACTTCCTCCACCACCTCAACCAAAAAAACTACCACCACCAAATCAAAGTAAACAACACACCTCACACCTTTGATTCTCAATTTTTGTATTAAATAAATAAATAACAATTCAACAACAAACCCTCACACTCAAGTTGATCAAAGTTTGACAACTTATCTTTTTTCCCCTTTATAAATAAATTTCTCAAACAATATAAAATATTTCTTGGATATAACAAGTCTGAAAAGTCCCACTATTAAATTGAAAATTGCCTCCAGAATCACTGAATGCGAGGATTATCAAGATATTTGCAAAATTTTTTTTTTTTGAATTTTTTTTTGAATTTTTGTGTCCGTTGATTGGTCTTTGAAATCTAAAAATGACTGTGAAAACCTGACCGAGTTTTCCTCACTTCATATCACCTTCTCATAAAGTATCTACAAAAAGAAAAAAAAGAAAAAATAATTCTTAAATAATTATTAAATAATAATCACAATAATCATAATTAATATCGCGTGCAACTCTTCCTAAATAGTATTAAATCATCAATCCTTATATACCTTCTTTTTGGTTACGTCATACCACCTAAATACCTCAGTTTACTCTTTTTTTTTTTTTTTTTCTTTCTGGTCTAGAACAACATATTAAGATCAACAACCAACTAAAAAACAATCAATCACTTTGGTGTTGTTGTGTCAACAATTAAACAAAACACACACAACACATAGTATAGCACAATACAAAAGATGATACCAAACATTTATTCATATTCATTAAATCTGGTTGCGTATATTTTATCATTTGTTGGATGTGTGTTTATTATATTCAACTTTTTTTGGATTCCTTTGTTGAGGACATCACTCTCGAAAATTGTGATTTATCCGACAATATGTATTCTTTTGTATGACATTGTTTCATTTCCTGTTTTTATATCAAGGACTATTAGTTTAGAAGTTATGAGTATGTAGTTTGTCTAGAGGAGGAGATATTTTGATCATTAATTTCAACAATGACTAATATTTATAATCAACAATCATAGGATCGACAGGTTTATGTTATGTGCAGTCATCATTGACTCAATATTTTCTTTTAGCAAATTTTATATGGATGGTTGCTATTTCTATAAAGTAAATATCATGATTTACTAGCTAGTTTATTGTTTGCATCTGTAATAACATCTTATTGTTCACTACTATAGCTTATTATTCTTGTGTTTTTATCCAAACAAAAATCTAAAAAAGAATGAAATACTTTATCATGTAGCTGCTTGGGGTATTCCATTGATTATAGTTGTTTTGACAAAGATTCCAAATATTAGTAATGACGATGGAAATCAGTATGTATATTATATTGTTGCGATGGCTCTGAGTGTACTAATGCAATATCAAATCTAAATATAAACAGATGTAGATATAGAACAGCAAATGTAATCAAATTTTATGTAGAGAATATTGTAATAGCTTTGTTTATGATATTTAATTTCATCGCCACTATAGTCACACTCAAACATATAATGTATGGTAGTCTAAGAGAGTCAGAAACAACGACATCATCATTGTTGTTTAACAATGAAAAGAAATTGGTTACGAAAAAGATTGTTTGGAGATTACTCTTGTATCCCATTATATTGTCTATATGTTATATATTGACACTCATTTTAGATATCTATCAATTCTATGAATTTAATCAAGGCATTCGATCAGATTCTGAGCTGGAAATGTTGTTAAATTTTGCCAAAGCAATCTTGTTATTCCAAGGTTTTTTCAATGGTTTGGTGTATCTACGTTCGTCAAAGTTGCGTGATACCTATAAATTTGCTTTTCAAAAGTTATTTTGTAGACACAGATATAGCTCTCCAGATGACGATGATTCAATTTTACCCGCATCTGAACAAACTCCCTATCCATCAACTTTTAGAAGATAATTGTTTTCAATCAATAATCCAGTACTTCAATAATCCATAATCAATAATCAGATGATTTATTTATACCACTATAAACACACTAATACATTATTAGTACACACTCATATACACAATGAGTAAATCTTTAGATTTTGATTCCTCCCCAATATAGCCCACTCATATATTTATAAATAAAGTTGAAAATTAATATATATCTATATATTATTTGTATATAAAAAAAGATTGTAATATATATCTATACATTTATATAGATATATATATGAATTGAATCATAAAATATGTAAATTGTAACGGTAAAAAAGTCAACCAATCAAAGTGGAGCATGTGGCCCACCTTACCTTTTTCTATCTTGACCCCCCAGAGATAAAAATAACTTTTTTTATTTTTTAAAAAAAAATGAATTTTTCAAAAATTTGATGATTCTGCAGGAATACACTATTTTTTTTTTATTAAATTTTCAGACTCTTCATTATAAAGATATATTGATAGAGATAAAAGGTGTTAAAAATGGCCCCTCAAATAGATTTTAATGAAAATGTACAAACTGCATTGATCATGTGTTTTTTAAGTGGTCTTTCTACTGCTATAGGTAAATAATAATAAATACAAACATCAAAACATACAGATTACTAATCTCTTTATCTTTGTCTAATCTATCTATCTATCAGGCGGTTTATATGTACTTTTTGTAAAGAATCAATCAATGAAATTATTGGGACATATGCTTAGTTTTTCATCTGGTGTTATGATTTATATTTCTTTTATGGATCTTTTACCAGAGTCTATAGCTCAAATTGGTTTTATAAATGCAAATGTTTGGGTATGTATTTTGTGTTTTCAGTAATAATAGGGAATAAAGCATACTAATCAGTATATTGAATGATTAGTTCTTCATGGGTATTGCATTTTTTGCAGTCATTTTAAATTTCTTACCTGAACATGATGATCATGATCACGATCACGATCATAAAGTAGAAGAAAAGGTTAAAACTCCAAAGAAACCTAAAGTTGTTAATAATAATAATGAAAAGAATAATGAAAAGAACAATGAAAAGAATAAAGAAGACAATCAAAATAATCAAGATAAAAAGAATAAAGAAAGCAACAACAAAAATAATAGTAATGAAAAGAATAAAAAAGTAGTAACACCAATTAAAGGACCAGCAGTTCAACACAAGAAGAAAGAAATTAGAGATGAATATTTAAATAATTTAGGTATAGTTACTGCCGTTGGAATTTCTTTACACAATTTTCCAGAGGGAGTAGCAGTTTATTTGTCATGTTTAAAGGGAATTAGTGTTGGTCTTCCTTTGATGCTTGCCATCGCAGCCCACAATATTCCAGAAGGTATGGCTGTAGCCGCCCCTGTTTTTTCCGCTACAGGCAGTAAATGGAAGGCATTCAAATATTGTTTATTGAGCGGTCTTTGTGAACCATTGGGTGCAGTTATTTTTGGTCTTTTGTTTAAGGAATACATGTCACCCTATTTGGTTCAATCTATGTTGGCTGCCGTCGCCGGTATCATGGTTTTCATGGTCATTCGTGAATTACTCCCAGCCTCACTCAAATACATTCGTGTCAATCAAGCCGTCATATCCAATGTATTTGGCATGTTTTTCATTTTCCTCAGTATTTATTTCTTACATTCCATTTTACCACATGATCATGGAGATGGCGGTGCTGATCATTCCCACTCTCACTCCCACTCTCATTCTCATGGTCATGATCACAGTCATCACCATCATCACCATGATCATGATCATAGTAATTCAAAATTTGTACATAGCCACAATGAGCATTCTCACAGTGCTCATAATAGTTTTGGAAATTTCCATTAAAAATAAATGATTATCAACATCATCATCATCATTGATTTAGTTTAATAAAATCTTTTATTACAAAGATTATAACCGTGTTCATCATATTCTTGTTTGGTTACTGTAAATTTATGATAGTCTGCAAGTTGTGAGAATCTAATACCACCATATAATGGGGCTAATATAGGCTCTTGGCATTGATGAATCGATATTTCATATTCAGGTTGAACTAATTTTCTTAATTCTATTTGTCTAAAGTAATAATAGTAATTAGAATTGACTCATAGGTAATAATAATAATAAATATTAAATAGTTACAATCTTTCTTTAAAACCAGGGAATTGACTTGATCCACCCATTAAAACTATATTTGAATAGAGCGGAATATGTAGATTTGGATTTGTTAAATTAACAGATTGTACAATGGCTTCAGCCAAACCTCCTTGATTAATACCAATATCAGAGGGATTAAATAGTAATTCTGGAACTGTAAATCTTTCATTTACCAATGTTAGAAGTTGATTCTCTTCTTCTTGTTGATCTGAATTTTGTTTGACTGTTTTTTCCTTTGAATCTTTATCATTATTGTTATTATCATCATTATCATTACTATCAGTCATCTTTTCATCTTGTTTATCATCACCATTGGTTGCTATATTATTTCCATGATTTATAATTTCACCGCCTTTTAATGCATCATATCTAATATAACCTGCTTTATCTTTAAGATTATTATAATCTGGTAAAACATATTCTACTTTATAGCTTGATGGTGATTCTTTGCTTGTAACAATATCTTTTATAAAGTCTGTTGATATATAACATATTCTCTCTTTGATGGTGTTCATCAACCGAGTTTCGTGCATCATGTCCCAATATCTAAAGGATACAATTTCTTTAAAATAATTTGTCAGTATCTTTCCACCGACATTGATTCTCTTGATTGCATAGTTCAGTTTTGTATTTTGGAAATGTGGAATCACATGAGTGGACGAGTATCCACAATCAACGACTAAATGACAAGGTGACTGATAAAATGATTGTGAATAGGGTGGTGGCGTATATGATGGAGATAATTGTTGTTGTTGTTGATCTATTTGTTGATTGTTTGTTGATTTCATATGAATTAAACCCAATGATGCAGGTGTAGCTAAATAAAGAGATTTAAATTTATATTGTTCAAATACAACCTCATACATTGGTTTCCTTACTTCTTCCAAAGCAAATGGGGGTTCAGTGAGCAGGAGTCCATATTCTTGGGGTTTAATTTTAAGTTCATCTCTTTTGAATATATTGTCCCATATCTCTTTTTCAAGTGTCCAATTTGTAATATATCCTTTCTCTAGTGGTGTTCTTGTTTTAAGTTCTGATGGATCTGGATAATCAATGAGATCACTTCCAATAATGTTTCGTTTATTATCTTTTTTGGTTTTTCCAACTTGATTTGGTATAATTCTATATATAGATATATACATGTGTGTGTTTACAATATTGGTGGGTCAATATAGTTAATAATGATTGGGTGTGTCTTTGGACTTACACATAGGGGTTTGACGGGTTTGTTAAATGCTGATGTGAAGTAGAAGCCTTTATATTATAGGCTCCATTATCTAGGACAAGTACTTTGTTGAAAGTAGTATTTGCTTGGTTAGTACTTGAACTTAAAGATGACATTGTCTTTTGATGATCATCGATGCAAAAAAGTTTTCTAACATGATTATGATAAATTAATGAAAATTGAAAAAAAATTACAAGAAAAATAAAACCTTTATTTTTTTATCCATTTTTTTCATCCACAGTCTCAACCAAAAAGGTAGATCACCATAAACAATAGATTCTCATGATCATCTTCATTTTTAGTTTATCATTACTGTATCGATTTTTTAATTAATCAATACTATCCCATTGCTGATGAAAACTGCTATGCTTTTACTAGTTTAAAGAAATTAATAATTCCAGAAGTGAACAGATGCATCTGCAAAGAATTTTACACTCTTCTGTCCACTTTCCTGGATCCATTCTGTTATTCTATCACTCCAAATCCACCTTTGATGCATCTGTCCATATTTCTTACAACTAAACTCATGGTTATAGTTTGGTTGAAAGAAATAGACATATGGCAGAAGGAGTGGATCTACAAATGATACCTCCACTTTGGATTACCCTATCACAATTTTTTTTTTTGTTTTAATTAGCCTTTTCCACAATTTTTATTAAATGTATTAAAAGATGACGGGTAAACGGAGGTTTTCGTCGAATAGGGGGATAGTGGGCTCTTGGAGGCAGACATCACTAAGGTATTTGGGAAGGGTGATATGGGGGAATGGGAGAGAACCCCATGTTTTGAGGAATTGTTGGATGCTGTTTTTTATTTTGGAGGAGTATGGATTTGGCCTTATGTCTACAGCTGGTGTGGTTGAGTTCTTCGTTGATCACCAGGTTATTTGTGTGTTAGTGGTGAGGGTGAGAATTGGGTTGACAATGGAAGAATATTTGTGGAAGCCATGGGCATTCAAAGAAGGTGTGTGCAGCTGATTCGTCAAGATGCACATTGAGGGCATGGGAATCTACGTTCCCTTGGGAGGGCTTTGACGAGGTACCGCCAGATGAGGTCTCTTCCTTCTATTCGACGAAAAATTTTTATTATATAGATTAAAAGATGACGGGTAAACGGAGGTTTTCGTCAAATAGGGGGATAGTGGGCTCTTGGGGGCAGACATCACTAAGGTGTTTGGGAAGGGTGATATAGGGGAATGGGAGAGAACCTCAACAACAAACCTCCTTTTTTGTTTTAATTAGGATGTAGACAATTACAAATTTTTGTATCTTGTCCCTCCTTAACAACAAACCTCCTCCTTACCACAACCAGGGGTTCAAAAATGACCCTATTTAAATTTTTTTCATCCCTTTTGGTGTAGTCGGTAACACTCTAGTCTCTCACACTGGTACCCCGGGTTCGATTCCCGGAAGGGGAGCTTTTTTATACTTTTAGAGGATTCAAATCCTTTCTCGGAGTTTTGTAAGACACTCTTTAATAACATTTACCAAGGTCGTTGGTATTAAAGGTTGGAATGAATGATGAATACACAAGTGAGAATGAACACAAAACTCAATCCTCTAATGAACTAAATAATCTAATGAGAAAATCTATATAATGCTATGTCTCTTATGATGAAGAAAAACATAATGAAAATGTTTTTCCAAATTTTTATTTTGTAAAAACATTTTTATAAAAAAAATTTTTCCTGTTAGTCATGGATTGACCACAAATGAGTTCAAATCCAGAGATGATTATTGTTCATTTCTCTGGTTAATTATTCCTATTACACACTCAGTGTCGTTTGACATTTTGACATTTTCCAGCTCGCAAAATGATTGTGAATGAAATTTAATAAAATATGGATGATCTATAAGGTGTAGATCATATATAATGTATTATAGGAGGAGGTTTGCCTATCTTCAAGATATCTAATATGATAATATGTATGTTTACAATCGGTGAATGAAAACGAATGAATGTTTATTTTTATAAATTTAAAGTTTTTATGTTTTGAAAATCATGCCAAATAATGGGCCATGATTAACGTGAGGATTTCCATCCATTACAGAAATTCGAACATGTCTAAAATTAGCTTTTATGATGTATGTATCATTTCAGTGAATGATGGTGTAATATCCTCCTTTTACATTGTCTGAACGTTTGATTTACATATGTGTGTAAATCAAAATAAGTAAAAAAGTGATCTCTGAGAACAGTTTCCCCAAAGCTATAAAACCTCCGGGTTTTGTCAAGAATAAAAGTACAATTCATCGTCTTAAACAATATTAAATATCACATAAACGATATATTTTCATTGTTTATTTTTTATGAATACACAAGTGAGATTTGATACATGACTGAAAGATTTCCTTTCATTATTCAAGAGAATGTGGGCTTTCCATTATTCAAGAGAATGTGGGATCCAACAAAGATCATAACTACAGGTTTTCCTTGTCTAAACTAGGACTGTCTAAGAGTGTTATACATAAATGTAAAAAAGCTTTTAAGGTGTTTTAAAAGAGAATCACAATTAAACCTGGCAAGATTTGATCTATGGATGAATAAAATATAGTTGGTAACAGATTGGAGAATTTTTTCAAAAAGCTAAAATCTTTACTTTCGAAAGAATATCACTATTTATCTAGTTGGTCTACCATCGAAGGTTTTTTATCTTAACAAGGCTCCGTACAATTATAAACAATTCATGAACACCCAACCTAAGCAAAGGTGAAAAGATATTTTTTATTCAAATCAAAGAAACAATTGGAATATAAATCATCATATTATTAAATCTATTTTAGTTAGATCATATCTGGACTAATTTTTTATTCAAATTGTTTTTTTTCTCAACGTCCCGACTACATGTATTTTTTTTTGGGGCAACATGAAAATATTTAGTTGCCAATGATTTCCAAAGTGTATAAATCACGAGTATCACCTCCAACAACTTCAGCTTCAAAATAAACTGAACCTGGTTGTTCAAATTGATATTGTTTACTCACAAACTCAGCCATTGTGCAAGAAGATGATTCAAAGAGTTTTTTGTAGGCAACATTTTCAGAATGTGTTTTGGTTGCAACCTCTCTACTTCTATCTGGATTTTCAGCAATTTGACCTTCTGGAATTTCTCTAATTACCATTTTAATTTGAGCATTTGAATCAATGTTGGCTAGTACCTATTTGTGGAATGTGGTTAATAATTATTATGATAAATTAACCTTAATAAACAAATATTTACTCTAAAAGTTAGATTCTTTGGTTCAGTGAAATAAAAGCATTTGTAGAATAAACCATTGCTATGACCTGAACTCATTCCTACGGTACCGGTGACTGAATTGACTGAATTTCTACCATCTTCTGTTTGTCTAAAGAAACCTCTCATAACATTCATGTTTGAGAAGTCAGCAATATAGATTCTATTTGATACTGGAAGACGGTATTCATAACTCTCAAAATCCATTGATATTTCAAGACCCAAAAGATCAGGACTTAAAATTCCATTTCCAGATTTTGTTTCCCTTACTTTTCCTTCTTTGGTTGTTGGTTGGAGCCAAATTTGATTGAGATTGTAGCGGGTGAGATCAGCGTATGTCATTTGAGCCAATAATGGTCTATAATCACATTTGAATTTTGTTGGTGGGTATCCCATGTAAGTGAGTCCACTTTCATCCGTAATCATCATTTCGGTTTCATATGTATAATTTCTTGGAGGATTGAGCTTTTTAAAGAATTTACTATAATAACCATGAGCCAATTCAATTGTTTCATGGATTTTAGATTCCATAGATTTGATATGATCAACACCATTGACATATTCTTCTGGAAGACCCCAATCAATACCATAGAAATGAGTATCACGCAAGAATGCAATATACATAACCACTGTTTGGAGATATAATTTGCAAAGTAAGTCAATTTTGTCTTCTCGACTAAAGAAAATCAAACATTCCAATAATAAATTTCTAAATGAACTATATTTTGAATAGAATTTAAAATATTAATATTAATTATAATAATGAATACCTATAAGATTATGATTAATAAATAACCAAAATACATACACATGATTCGCAGCCATATACATTTTAACAGCATCTGAAGTTGGTTTACCATCTCTCTTTTGCTTGTCATAGATGTATTCAATTTCAGAAAAACCAAAACCGGCAGAACATAAAGATTCAAACTTTGCTTGACAAAACTTTACAATTTCATCATCGATTTTCTTGTCCATTTTGTTTTCCATATCAGTAATGAGTTTTTTCATTCTCTTTTCAAAATCTTCTTTACGGAGATATGGATCTTCAGTTGGAAATGCTCTATAATATTATTGTCAAATGTTAATAGGGGTATTCATTTAAAAAATATAAATTTGTAAAAGGTACCAACTTTTTCCAAAAAATTGAAAAAACAGAGGTAGCGAGAGCACCAACAACTGGAATGCACCCAATGGTACCTTTGATAAGCTCAAGGTAATCATCGTTGTCTAATTTGTACTCATCACCCAACACAAGTCTTCCTAGAGCGAATCCTGGGTTAAAATTTTCAACGACTGTTAAATCTGGTTGACCTATTTCGAATAAGTGAGACAGTTACGTTTGTTAGAATAAAGAGGTTTAAACTAATGAATGATTTAGACTACTTACCCATCGTATTTGTTTATTGTTGATGTTTTAAAGAAAAAAATGAAAACAAACATGTTCGATTAATCCTTTAAATAGTTTCATTACATCAAAGTAAAAAAATAAATAAAAAGAAAAGAAACTTTCATTGTCCCATTGTTGTCATCATTAAAAGAAACATAAATGATCACTAAGTGGTGTATTGGCCAATACAATATAGATATTGTGCTCAACACTTTGTTATATTTGCAAAGAGAAATAATGATAGGCCAACTCAAAAGCTTTTGCACAAAAAAAAAATGAAAAAAAATGAAAAAAAAATAAATTTATCCCCGCCCCGAAAATATCTGGCTTAATTAATTAAAATAATTAATATGATTTAATAATCAAATTCTTTTCCCCTTTAATGCATCAACATCACCAATAGAATATTCCTTATTTAACCCCATTAAAATATACTGAAAAATATAATAATATTTTAAAATTATTCAGTGATATCTTTTAGTTATCGGGAGCACATGTGAACTAACTATTCAATAGTTTCACTTTACATTCAAAAAAAAATCCGAAAAGATTTTTTGAAATAAATGTTCAATACTTTATAATGGGCTTTCCCAACCATTATGGGGCCAATGATCCCCTAGAAAATTGGAAAAATATGACTCTCAATACAGCTTTCTATGATTTTTTTTTTTTCAGAAAAATAGTAGTACTTTAGTTATCAATGATTTCCGAGCTGTATAAATTCAGAGTTTTTCCACCAATAACCTCATAGGAAAATGAACTTGGAAGACTATATGAATAGCTCTTGTGGGAATATTACACCATTTACAATATTTCATGCAAAGATAAAAAAGGGAAATAAATTATTACTAATTTCTACATTCATCCATCCAAAAACATTAAAATAATAAAAAATCTATTTGTTTTTAATTATTCACCCATCTTGAACATACACAAATAATCCATTTAATATCTTGAGAACTAGATAACCCTCCATCGAAATAAAAATATATGATCTACACCTTTTAGATGGTCCATATTTTTTTAAAAATATTTGCTTGAAATACTCATCTTATATTCATCTATGATCATATTTATAGTTTTCACTTTTGAGATTATTTTATAAAATAAGATTGCTGTCAATTTACATGGTAAACCTCACCACCCCTTTATAAATACTACCATATTTATTAAAAAAGTCATTTTTTAATTAAAAAAAATAACAAACTCCCGAGAAAGGATTTAAAAGTTAATAAAAGCTCCCCTTCCGGGAATCGAACCCGGGGTACCAGTGTGAGAGACTAGAGTGTTACCGACTACACCAAAAGGGATGGAAAGAAAAGGAACATGTCTGGTATTTGAACCCCAAGAGCCCATTATCCCCTATTCGATGAAAACCTCCGTTTACCCATCATCTTTAAATACATTTAATAAAAATTGAAGGAGGGACAAGATACAAAAATTGTAATTGTCTACATCCTAATTAAAACAAAAATGAGGAATTGTTGAATGCAACCTACCAGAAACATCTGACCGTATTATCTTCAGCTGCAAAACAATCCAAGATAAGATAGCCCGTTATAAGACCAGTGGAGAACCAACCTCACAGCAATTGCCATCGACTGGATCTGGAGATCTAGAAACAACCTCAACCATGAAAAAAACATGAATCTATTCTAGACAATAAATACCTCACCAATCAACTATCAACTATCCAACAAGCTGCCTGGGTGATCACGCTAGACAAGATCCACCCATCCCCAATCCTAAGAAAAATTCTCAACACCGACACCCACCAGCCTCCTGGAACCAATCTATCACCACGCTTCTACCAAATTCAACTCCAACTACAACAACTAACCACGAACTCCAATCACATGCTCTCACGCTCTCGATGCATACCGAACCCTGAGGACACACAGTTAGAGGACAACACCATAGTCAAAATAACTATCACTCTCCCCAACTATGATCAACTTGACTTTATACCATTTTAAACGCCACGAGTTACAACCTCCTAGCTACCATACAGATACTATATATTTTTAGCCTCTTTTCAATAAAAAGGTTCTTAAGGCCTACACAAATTGTGTATGAGCCTTATTTATAAAAAAAAATCTGGTATTTGGACCCAAGGTTTGACCTCAAAATTATCTTTTTAATTAAAATAAAAAAAAAATAATTATGTTTACTTACTCTTCTTCAAGGACCTTTCATTGCTTTAAAAACGAATCTCAGGAAATTAGAAACCTATTTTGTGCAATTTTATCTATTTTACATAAAAGATAGTTTTGTTATTTATTTGATCGCTTATTGTTTAGTATCGACAGAATTTAATATTTCTAGATATATTAAAAGAAAGTTAGTGATCAAATCTTTATAGATAAATGAATAAATATACATACTATCAAAAACTAATTTATACTGTTTTGTTGCTTCTGATTCAGGGAAAGTGATTAAATAGCTTTTACCTTCATCACAAGATCTTGCAATAAGGGGATCGATTGGTATTTTACCTAAAAATGGTACGTTCATATCTTTGGACATTTGTTCAGCACCGCCAGAGGTTGGAAGGAAAATTTGAGATTCTTTGGTGCACTTTGGACAAACAAATCCAGACATATTCTCGACGACACCAATGATTGGAATACCGACCTTTTTGCAAAAATTGATTTCCTTTCTAACGTCAATCAATGCAACGTCTTGAGGGGAGGTCACAATGACGGCGCCGTCAATGTGTGAGGTCTTTAGATACTGCACAATAGACAAATGTTCATCCGATGTGCCTGGAGGAGTGTCGACAATGAGGTAGTCGAGGTCGCTCCAAAACACGTCTTTGAGAAACTGTTTAATGAGACCATTCTTTTTGGGACCTCTCCAAATGACGGCGTCCTCTTCCTTTTCGAGAAGAAAGCCGACCGACATGACGGCAAGATTGTCTTGCACATAGACAGGATCCCAGCCTTGACCACTGATATGAATCTGTTCGCCCTCCAAACCCATGATCTTGGGGATCGATGGTCCGCAAATATCGATATCCAACAACCCAACCTGTGTGTCTTGGTTCATTGCCAATGCAAAACTCAATTGTGATGAAAATGTCGATTTACCTACGCCTCCCTTACCCGACAATACCAATATTTTATGTTTGACTGTTTTCATTCTCTGTTCAATCTCGACTATATCAGGATCTGGTCCTTTTGGTGCTGTGCTACATATTTGCTGTTGTTATTACATTACATTAGTATATCTCTTTATGTTTGTTTAATAAAGTAATGAATCAATATCTACCTGATTAGGACAACCTGCACAAGCAGCAGATTTACCAGCAGTCTCTGATTCTGTACCTGGACAATGCTCAGGTGGTGGTTGAACAAGTTGTTTAGCATCTGTAGACATGTTTTATTATATATACAAATATCGACTGAAAAAAGATGAAATAAATTAAATTCTAGAAAATTAAAAAAAAAACAGATTTTTTTGAAAAATATACAATAAAAAAAAAAAAAAAAAAAAAATAATAGTTTGTTAGTTTTGATTTCTTCTTAAGAAAATATTGACAAACAATCAAAATTATGTCATCTTTTTTGGAAAAGAGAAAAACAAAAACCAAAGTGTGTTTATTTTTTTTTTTTATAAATAGTGTATTATTTTTATTACTTTACGACTATAGATTTATTATTAATTAACAGTTCGAATAATTGAATCTGATGGTGATTATGATGAAAATCAAATCCCTCATATTCATCCTATATAAATCAAATAAAAAAATTAATCAATCAAGATTAAAAGCAAAAATAAAATTAAAAACATGCTAAAATATTTCGAATAAAACAATTTGGATGAAATATTTTGTTGAATTTCGTCAACACCTATCGATCGATATTGTCTTATATACTAATGATAATAAAATAATGGTTAGAATAATTGAAAATTGAAAATAGTATTTATAATACATACACCATTTCCTGGAGAATAAGAACAACCTTCTGGAGTATTAAAATATTTTTCCCTTATGATACAATCATTACAACCCTCTGCACAACTGTATTCCAGATGGGAATTATCTGTACAATTAATTTTATTACACCATCCCACTTCATTTTTAATATTGACACAAACATGATTTACGGCTGCAGTGATCATAAAACCTGTGAGACATTCGTTGTCTTGTCCATAGACTGCTAAATTACATACATCATGTTGTTTAGTCAACTCTTTGGCAAACTCTGAATTATCGCCACCAGTATACACTATTGGCGTTGCGATAAATGATTGGCCGGCATCGACACAAGTGTTGAGTGGATTAATCTCGACTTCTTTGTCTATGAGATTGGTTTTGGCAAAACATTTTTCACCACGTTCACTATTCTCCTTTTTAGAGTATCTGAAGAAATGTGTATCGTTTAGAATGATGGCCTGATCCAACATACACAGATCCTGCACATAGACCTGAATCACATCACCCGTGCATTTCTCACCACTATAGTATTTTCTTTTTAAGGCATTATATGCTGTTGCACCCTCTATTTGATGACCAAGTATGACAATTACAACCAAAAGAAAAATCAGATTTGACATAACTCTGTGTGTCAAAGTTTTAGTAGCAGTGTAATATATGTTTATTCTAAACTAAATAATTATTATTGTTGAAATAGTATCCGTTTTGTTGAGTTGAGTGATTAGTGGGTGGGTGATAAAAAGTGTGTTTTTTTATTGATTGCAATCAATTTTTCAAATTTTAGCGAGTTTTTGAGTGGAAAAATAAAAACAAAAAAGACAAGAAATAATATATGATTGATAGATTTAGTAAATTACTATGAGTAGATTTGGCATGAATAAATTCCTTTTACCAATATAAAATAAACTAAACAACAACGAGTTAATGAGATATCGTGAAATAAATAAAAATAAATAGAAAAAATACAAAACTTTAGAAAAGATGGGATTGGAAATAAAATAATTAGAATTTACAAGTGTCCACCAAAACAGTACTTTGTTTATTATTTTTATTTATTATTTATCTCTTTTTTACATTAATGTAATATTACATTTATCCCCAATGATGGTGGTGTGTATTGGTGTATGTGTGTGTGAGTGTTGATAAAATGTCTTTTTTTTTGTATCATAATAAAGAGAGTGGTGTGAGTGAGTAGTGTGTATGTGGAATATATGATTTGGTTTGATAGATATACATTTTACAAATAAAAAATGTAAATAATCAAATTATCTCGCTCCCCACTCCACTTTCCACATGTACTGTTGTTTGTGAATATAAATTTGGAAATTATGTGTGGTATAAAAGTGTTTATCATATTTACACTACTTTAGTGTGTTGTGTGGGGTGAGACTGTAAGTTATGAATAAAAAAACACTAAAAATATCATATATCACACATCATATCTTTCACTTTTTTGAGTCAGATTAAATACATATATTGTTTTTGACAATGTTTAATCAATTTGCAATGATTGACCAACAATAAATTTCCTTTTATGGCAAAAATCCAACATTTTGATACATCATACTACCTTTTTAAACAAAGTTGATGTGTTGATGTTCAATTTGAAGTAGAGTTTACAAAAACACATATAAATAATCGATTTTGAAAAAACAAATTTTAAACAAATCGATATGTACAAAACAGAAGAGATCAGGTGTTACTTGTCACATTTGTGGATGAGTTTGAGTATATGATCTTCACACTTTATCTAGATCGCATGATAAATGAATTGATTGATTGCAATTTTCTAAAACTTGATAATGGATTTATTTATTTATTTATCTATCTAATTTTTCTCTTTCTCTTAATTTTTTTCCAAACACCAGTTTCATAATTTGCTTCAAAAATTACAGTTTCCTCTACAGGCTCACCGTCGGCGTTGCTTCTAATATCTATACTAAGAGGAATTTGTTTAACATTTCCTTCATGAGGTGTTGGATTATTCGTATTTCCAATGATAAATTGTTCTATGATACATCTACTTAATGGTGTTAATTGATTAGCTGATTCAAAAAAGCTTTCAAGTGTAATGGTAGAGTTTGGTTGTTGTTGTTGTTGTTGTTGTGGTGGTGGTTGTTGTTGTATTGGTTGTTGATAATGTTGTTGTTGCTGTTGTATTGGTTGTTGTTGATGTTGTAAATGATAAGGTAAATTTATCATTGGTTGTGGAGGTCCTTGATGAGAGTTGATTGTAGGTGATGTTGTCCTATGTAATAAATACTGAGGCTCTAATGGTTTTTGATAATCCATAGGAGGGTATTGTTGGTGTTGTTGTTGTTGTTGTTGTTGCTGTGATTGTTGATGTTGTTGATGTTGTTGTGGAGGTTGTTGATTTTGTTCTTGTTGATCTACTGCATTTAATAAAGTTGATAAACCACTTAGATCTTCAGCCATACTTTTATTTAGAATTGGTGAAGATAAAATGGGTGAATCACCTCCTGAAAAGGTACCTGTTGGTGATGTAGTTGAACCTGGTGTAATAGAATCTGCTACTTTGGCTGCCTTTTTAGATCTTGGTCCGCGAGTTTGTTTGACTTTTTTCTCTTTTTCTTTGTCCTTGTCTTTGTCTTTATCCTTTTCTGCTTTATCCTTTTTAGGTTTCTTTTCTTTCTTTTCCACTGTTGTTGAATCATCTGATGATTTCTTTCTTTTATTGGGTGTTGTTGATGAGGTAGTTGTGGTAGTGGTGGTGGTGGTTGTCAATGATGATGACGATGATTGCTGTTGCTGTTGTTGATCTTCCTCATTACCATTATTACTAGGACTAGTCTCTGGAATAGTTGTAATATTTGAAATAGAGGAAGATAGATTTTGATCAGAGTTTGAGGGTTCAATAGATTGTCTTCTCTTTTTCTGTTGTAAACTAGTTTGGCTTTCTCTCACTTGATCGAGATCGATAAAGTGCATTTTAGATTTCTTTTGTATGCCTCTTTTCTCGGCCGATGAACTAGAGTTGAGGTCATTACGTTGGTGGTGATGGCCATGGCTATTGTAGAGGCCAGATGAACTGCCAGACAATGATGGTGACAGTCCACCACTGCTACCAGATATATCAATGTGATGGGATTTTGGTATGAATAGATTGGATTTCCTGAGTGTAGGTGTACCACTTGCACTGTTCTTCATCATCAACTTGTCACTCTTTAAATTTGGACTGCTATCTGATGACTGATGAAGATGATTGTATTGTTGAGTGAGAGGGTGAAGATGGTCACCATTTTTGTACATATCATATTCTCCTACATTATTATTATTACTGCTCTCATCCTGTTGATGTTCATCACTGATTGAGCTAGAGGGAGGAGTATTTAATAGATTTGATTTTGAACCTGATAGTGATGGTGTTAGATTCACAGATTTCTTTGTAAACACTGGTAATTCTGAACATGGTTTCTTGAGTTTAAAATGATTGTGTACTATCAATGATTCTGTTGGTGTAGGCACTAGATTCCTATTTAAATACATGTTTTCCAATGGATAGAAATTAAGTGTTGTTCTTTTTTCCACTATAGTATAGGTAGTATAATATTAATATATGCATACTCGTATACTCATAACCCCATATTGATACTACATACATTCATCATTAATGATCTTTATGTTTGATTTAAAAGATTCAAGATCAATGTCTGTTGATATCTTTTCTTGACCTATATTCATTAATAATTGACCTAAAACCTTTAACCACTCATCTTCCTCCTCATCTGCTATTGCCAAAAGCATGTTTATATTTGATTCCAATTCACCAAACTGTTTCTTTTTCAAGAACAAAAATGAAAACAATACCTATAGTATAAATAAAGAGATATGTTAGTTTAGCTATTATATTACTTGATCGAGTCATTATAGATATGTTGTATGTACTTTAATTCTAACGATAGTATCGATTTTTGTAAACTTTGATAAAAAGAATTGTAATATTTCTTTTGTGAGTAGCGAAGACACCTTTTCACTACTCCATGGTTCTTCAAGCTTGGATGTCAACCATCCTTCTATATCTCTACTCTCATTCATTGTATCTATCTATCTATCTGTCTATCTATCTATCTATCTCTGTGTCTTGTGTGTCTATTATCTACTGTGTGATATTATTCTATCTAAATAGTGTGAAAGTAACACCTCTTACTGGTCTAATATGCTCTTGTATATAGTGTCTGTCTGGAATGTGGCTATTCGTGTGTGATGTATATATGTGAAAAAAGATCACAAAGCATAACAACAGTGATGGTGGTGTGGAGGTAATGTAATTTACAATACAATTTGAAAAAAACCCTTTTGCAACTGTTGGAAATTCAAATTTTGAAAAAAATTGAAAAAAAATTCAAAAAAAATAAAATAATAATTTAGAGAAGCGAAAACAGAGACTACAAAATATCTCTCAGACACCATTTTTATTCATTGTAATTTATATTGTATCCCCTGTGTTTATGTTACTGTGAATATCAGGATAAGAATACAATTTATGCTTTGGTGAATGATTAAATAATTAAACCAAATATGGGGATTGTATGATGACGATGATCATCATGAAAGGGTGCAGGTGAGGCAATGAAAGAAACGTGATATAACTTTTCATCATATAGGACAAAACCCATGCCTCATATGAGGCACTCCCCAGTAAAGTTTTTTTTTCTTTTTTCATAAAATTTTTTTTCTTTTTTTTTTTTTTTCTAAAAATCTTTTATGTGCGCAATTTCAGACGCGTGTCCTAAAAAACAAAGCAAACTCTCAATATAATTATCTCACCCTTAATTAATAATAATAATATCGTTTTATTGTTGTTATTTATTATTGGGTTAAATATCTATATATTATTATTATTTATTACTATTGTTGTTGTTGAATTATTGTATTGTACACACACACATAGCACACACAGTAATAAGTAAATAAATAATAGTATAGACATTATTATTGTTTAATAATAGTGATGGCAAATCAACCTACATCTATTGATGAGTTTATATCTGCTCATCATAGATCACTTTCGTTATGGTATACTATTAAGCATTCATGGAAAAAGAAGAAGAGATTTCTAGCCATTGATCCCATCAATCTCACCACCCATGATTGCGGTTCGTGGGAAAACACAAATCAATGGGCATGGGAGACTGGCATTGCTGATGTCTATCCCTCGGAAAAGCATGCCGATCAGGTGGTTATCATTACCAAAAAAGATGGCAAAAAGAAAGATAGCTTAAACTTTGAATCCGATCATAGAACTGGTATGTTGTAGAGTTGTAGAGTTGTAGTTATTGTAGGAATAGTTATTAATCATAGTAATACAATTATAGACCTTTTGACAGATTTGCAAAGATCATTGTCGGTAGTTAGAGCAGCAGAGAAGCAGGGCAAATCAGTTGATCAGATCAATTATAGACATTTAGGTAGAGCAGGATTTGTGTATGAAATGAGTGTTAGAGAGCTTATGACAGGGATGTACAAAACCTATCAAGCAAAGAAACTAAAGCGTGGAGGAAGATGGCTTGATGTGTCACTCACAGTGTGCAGTTGTTCGGTCGAGGAAACAGACCCCATAGCCAATGTAGCCACACTCAAGGAGAATGTAAAGATTAGATCCAGTTATTTCTTTAAGGATATCGTAAAGATTGAACAACTTGGCGACAATCCATTGGGCTATCTCTTTTACATGAGCAACGGCGAAGCAGCCTCAGATTTGTTTATTGTCAACGACCCCAAGTTTATTGAAAATGTGACAGTCTATGCAAAGAAATACGTGGGACATGAGATTCGTGTGCTCAAGTCGGGCCAGACAGTGGCAGATTTTGGCGTGCATCGTATCAAGCGTCACGGCAAAGACGACGACGAGACACTCGTGTCAATCATTGACTTTAACGTCAACAAGATCAGCAATCGTCACAGCACACCCGTGTCGCGTCTCCTCACACTATCAACAACCAAAATTGTCGAAAGAGACCTCACCAACTACTCGATCATCACCACCCGTCCCTATTCAACCATCGCCTGCTTTGTACGTTACGATACCGACTCGCAAAAGCTGTCGATCCAATACAAAGACGGCTTGCTCAAGACCTACTCGTCGTCGGCACGTGACGTCTTGATTGCCAGTGCACTCGATTTCTGTAGATCGGTGGGCAACAACAACGCCACCGTGTTTACCTCGCAGATTGTCAGAGGCATGAAGATCACACCCCACCACATCGTTCCCAACGAAGACATCCAAGAGCAGTACATTAGATTGTTTGAAAACAAGTCATTTGACTTTGAGAATCTCTCCATCTCGCAAATCACCCTCAGTCTCGACGGCTTCATCTCCAACATCCCCTACAGCGGTCTCTCCAACGTATTCTCTGAAAAGAACGGCAAGGTCGTATTAAACTGCATTCAAAAGCTCTTGAGCGGCGTCAAATTGTCGGGCAGCTCTCTTTCCAATTCGCTAGGCAACAACAGTCCCTCCCAGTCAGACGAAAAGTCTGAGCTCGAGCTGATCTCTGTCGTCTTGCAAATGTTGAGAAGAGTCGTTGCCACCAGAGTTGGCTTTGAACTCTTTACCCATTTCCCCCATTGTAAAATACCCTTGATCAATCTCCTCAGAAGATCCATTCAATGTGTCGACGATACCATTGCCTACTATGCCCTCGATCTCTTGATCACTCTCATTCAACCCGCCTTTGATGGTGACTATGAGCCTGGCCAATGTCAAGCAAACAAGCGTGAACTCTTTATGAGTATTGATTTAAACAAAACTATCTTTGAAGTAAGTAATAGTTCAGGAGTATTAACGCATGATAGTCATGATTGCACGATATTAACAATATATTTTAGATTATCCAAAAACATTCACAAGCAGGTACAGGTGCATTGGTACTTAGTTCGTCAGTTGAATTATTGACATTGTTGTTGTGTGATCCATATAGTGAAACAACAGATTCACCCATTTTCAATGACTTGCTCTCACGTGTTGGTCATTTGGGTAAGGATTTATTCAAATTGTTTGTTCATCCTTGTCCAGCTATTAGCAAGAATGCAGGTATGTTGATGAACGTCGTGATCAATGAAGGTGAAGAAGAGATGGCCAAACAAATGCAAATTGTGTCGTTGGTCGAAGGTGCCCTCCTTAGACATCTTCACGATGCACTCTTTTTAAAGGTCAATTTGAATCAAGTCACTCCAGCCAACATTAGAAATCAAACAAAGAAAGAGATGAGCAAGTTGTTGGTCAATTTGTGGACTGCAGAAAACAAGGTTTGTCGTGCACTCCTCGAGAGAACCTTTCCCAGAGGTTTGGTGCAGTACTTAGACTCGGCCGAAGAGGCTCCCAAAGAGGCCCTCATCGAGGTCAAACAAGAGTCGACTGGACCCAAAACCATCAAGTTGGGCGTGTTTGCCAATTGGAGAATGAAAAAGATTCTCAAGACCAGAGAACTGATGGCCAAAGCAGTCACCAGAGTAAAGAGAGAGGCAAGACCATTAAGACAATTCAATTGGAACATGTTTTTCTACCAATTCAATCAAGATCATCGTGATGCAAATCTCATTTGGAACCACACCACCCGTGAAGAGTTGAGAGAGTCGATCGACAATGAAATTCGTCTCTTCCAGCAAGAGCTCGAGGCCGCTGGCAGAGAGGTTATTGCCTGGAACGACGAAGACTTTGAGGTCCACTATCCAAGTCTCAAAAAAGAAATCAATGTCGGTGGCTACTATATCTCACTCTTGGTCGACGGTACCTCCAAAGGCATCAAGTTGCTCAACCCAGGCCTCTTTTTCAACGAGCTCTGGCAAAACTTTTTACTCAACGACAGTCCCGATCAAAAGGCTTTGTGTTTGAGAGCTATGACATTGGTATTCACCCACTACAACAACCATCCCACTATGACCCATCCATTCTCTAACCTCTCCCACTTGATTGAGCTCTTGGAAAGCACCATGGATGTCATCCTCCGTGATCGTCTCTTACTCTTTATTCGTAGTCTTTTACAGGTCAAAGCCAATGCCAAGTTGTTCATTGACAATCGTGGTATCTATAGACTCCTCGAACTCATCACCTTGGTCCACACCCATTACACCTATGGTGAAGAGGGTAAGTTCCTTGCCGAGTGGTACTATGCCGTTGAGGTCACTGTCGAGGGCAGCAACACTGTCCAACAACAAAAGGCTGGTCCCGTATCGAGAACCGATCTATTAGAGTTGTACAACTCGAAAAAGATCAACAAATCCACCAAATGCTGGGCCCAAGGCACAGAGAAATGGAAGCCCCTCTATCAAATTCCCGAACTTCGTTGGACTATTATGAATGGTACCACCCACGGAAACGTCGGCGGTGTCTTGCCCAAGGCCGAACTCGGTAGCGTTATCCTCGACATCCTCAACGCCCTCTGCAGTTTCCGTCCCACCCGTCACCCCATCACTGGCGCCGTCATTCGTCCACTTCCTCGTGTCAAGAGAATCATTTGCGAGCCACTCAATCTCCCCCGTATTGTCCAGATGCTCTTGTCTGGTCACGACATGTTGGTTGAAAAGAGTGCCACCCTCCTCACTGCCCTTCTCCAAGACAACTCTGTCATCACAAGCAAGTTTTACCTCACTGGTGCATTCTTTTTCATGATGCTCTATCCCAACTCCAACATCATCCCCATTGTCAAACTCTTGCAAATCATCCACAACAAGCAACACCTCATCACCTCGGACGACAGCCAAAGCAGACGTTCCATCCTCACACCCCTCTTGCCCGAGGCCTTGATTTGCTACCTCGAAAACTACACACCCGAAAACTTTGCCTCGAAATTCCTTTCTGATAACGACGACCCCGAGACCATTTGGAATTCAAACATGAGAAAGTTGATGAGAGAAAAGATTGAGCTCCACTTGGCCTCGCTCCCTCAACGTCTCCATTCGAACACCACACTCATCTATGAGTATGTCCCTATCCCCAAGATTGTCTATGAAGAGTTGGAGGGTGAGCTTTTCTGCCACAGCTTCTATCTCTCTCGTCTCTGCGACACCCGTAGATTCCCCAACTGGCCAATCAAACAGCCATTAGAATTATTTAAGAGCGTCTTGCAAGTGTGGTCTGACGAGTCTATCAAGGTGCCTCAAACCATGTCTGTCGACGAAGCCTTGGAGATTCTCAATCTCAAGCCCAACAAGGGCACCAACGGCAAGGCCCACAACTACAAAGACGATGAGATCCGTAAGGCCTACTACAAACTCGCCGCCAAATACCATCCAGATAAGAACCCCGACGGTAGAGATATGTTTGAAAAGATCCAAGCCGCCTACGAGCTCCTCTCCACCATTAACAACATCGACAATGAACGTGGCTCTGATAAAAAGATTTCCCTTTTACTTTTGACTCAAGTCATTCTCTACACTCGTTTCATGGACCAATTCAGACCATTCAAGTATCCCGCCTACACTCAACTCTGGAAGCTCATCAACGAATTGATTCCAAGCGACAAGGCCTTTGAAAACTCCAACAAGACTCCATTAATCTCGCCCGCCACCCATCTTGTCTACTTGACTGTCGAAGCCTCTCCACTCAATTCCGAAGAAATCACAAGAAATAACGGTGTGCCCATCATTGCCAAATGCTTTGATAGAGCTGTCTCATTGACCTTTAAAGAACTCAATATCTCGACATTGATCATCCAAACAACTCCAATCTCTCCAACATTCTTTGGCAAACAAATCAAAGGTGATATTCCAGATCCTGCCAACCCCAACAATCCAACCTCGCCACCCGATATCAATAACCCACCAGCTCCTGGCACCAACACACCACCAAAGACCTCGCCATCTGCTCCATCGGGCGCATTGATTACCATTCCAACCTCTAAATTCAATATCAACGATCATTCCTCAGACTCGGCCGATATTCCAGGTGAGGTTGCTGCATCACTTTTGAGAACCATTGGTGTTATGGCTAAATTCCCAGGCTCACGTAAACAACTCTTTGCCCACAACGATTCCCTCAAGATCAGTGAAAACATTTGCAAGTGTCTCTATCTCTCTTACAGCCATCCACATATTGTCACCTATGCCCTCGAAGCCATCTATCAAATCTCTAGACAAGACGATGAACTCCAAGAGTCTATGGTCAAGGCTGGTTGTATTTACCATTTGATGAGATTGTTGTTTGGCTATGACCACACTCTTGTCAACAGCGGTGTTCAAGTCAACCTCGAGTCCAATAGAATTATGATTTCCAATCTCCACGCCAAGATGGCCATGAAGGCTCTGAGAAGACTTGGTGGCATCATGAGTGAGGAAGATATCGAAGGCTATGTCGAGCCCTCTGATAAGCCTGCTGAAGCCCCCAAGAAGCCAGCACCAGCCGTTGTCGTCCCAACCGGTCCAATCGCAGTTCCCGTTGCCGATCCAAATCAATTGACTTTGACTGGCCCTGCAGCCCCAATTCCAAACGCTACTCCAGCTCCAGAGAATCCATTGTCTTCCTCTGCCTCGTCGATTCCATCCAACGCTGCAGGTGCCCCATCCACCCCAACACCAACTCCTCAACCAACCTCTTACAGCACTCCAACCACCCCACTCTCTCAACCAGCTTCATCCAACCAAATTGCTTTGCCACCCAAGATCAACACCAACTTGAATCCTCAACAAGTTGCCGGCAACAATAGTCCTCCACAAGCATCTGCCAACGCCAATGCCAACAATGAAGCTTACAAAAAGAAATTGGAAAAAGAGTTTGCCGAAAAGGTCGATACCGAGTCCAACAAGATGGTGAGACAAACTATCACTGCATTCTTGACACCACACATTGTCATTCGATTAAAGATCCCCATTGGCAGTGCCCCAAGCAAACACTATCACAAATTGCTCACTGAATTAAATACCAAACACGAAACTGCCGCATTCATTTGGAACAATCAAACCCGTGACGACCTCATGGATTTCCTCAACAAGAGATTGGACGACATCAACTTGAACCCCACCTCAATCAAACCATTCACCACAGACTTTGTCTACAAATCCCTTTCCCACGAACTCAAGGTCGGTGGCTACTATCTCCGTGTCTATAATGCCGGCCCCACAGCCCCAACCAACGCCACCACCACCATCTCTGAGTTGTTTGTGCATTTAGCTGAATACTTGCAAAAAGAAAAGGCCACTCACGAGGTCCCCGTCAAGAACCCCGACCCCAAACAATATGATCAATATCTTGTTCGTGTGGCCTCTTGTCTCGAGGCCTGGAGAAACACTGTACAACACGGTAAGGTCTCACCAGTCAACTTTAATGGTAACAACCGTATGCGTCTCTTGTTTAGCTTCCTCACACACGTGGACAATGTCCGTATCCAACGTTTGGTCTTGGAGACCCTCTTGTTTGTCTCATCCAACATGGAGTGCATCAACCATATCGCAGTGTGCAGTCAAGAGACCTCTGGCTCATTGTTGCCATACATGTTGCAACTCTACACCCGTCCCAATCCCGCCACCCTCGATGTGTTGCTCAAGGTACACCACAACCTTGTCGCCCTGCCCCACCACGTCATGGACACCATCAACTATGGTGGTATTCTCTATCTGTTGGACATCTTTGGCAACAACCAAATCACTCTTGAAAATCGTACAAAGAGTGTAGGTGTCATGGGCAGAATGATCATTGACAAGGTCCACGGACCCAAGGTCGTGCTCCTCATCTCTAAATTTATTCCACCCGTATTCAACTCGACTATGAGCGAAGATCCTCAACAAACCGTCATGGTCTTTGACGCCCAACACGAGAATCCTGAGTTGATCTGGAACAACAACACCCGTGCCCAACTCAAAGAGACCCTCGCAACTCTCGAGAAACAATACCACGGCCTCATGGTGAGCAACAATACATTGAATGTGCAATGGAAATTACCAAGCGAAGACTTTACCATCACCTACGGTGTGGGCGGCGACGAGCTTATCATTGGCGGTGTCTATATATCATTGTTTTTGAAGCAACCCGGCTGGTCCCTCAGAAATCCCCGTAAATTCCTTTTGGAGGTCTTTGACAATCTCCTCCGTTACGCCTCTGTCGAGCTCCCCGGCGGCGCCATCGACCCCAAGATCCAACCACTCTCGCTCGCCATCATCTCGCTCTTCCAGCACCACAATGTCGTCTCTGACCAATTGCCCTCGACCGGCTACATTGAGAAAATCCTCCCACTTCTTGGCCACTCTGCCTCTCAGATCCGTAATCTTATTGTAAATATCCTTCACTCCATGTCAGAGAGTCAAGTATGTGTGGACCATCTCTCCAAAGTTGGTAATCTTTGGACCCACGTCACCAGATTACTCGCTATGCCCAACGAAAACCTCGCACTCACTGCCGAATGCATCACCAAGTTGCTCACATTGAATCGTTGCGAAAAGACTTGTCTTGTCGAACAGGCCCCCCGTTCAGATTTTGTAAACACTTCTCTTCGTCTCCTCGAGAGAGGCAAAGGCGTCTCGCCCTCGACCCAAGCCATCATTGTAAACTATCTCAAACAAATGGAAACCGACGCCCTCCACGGCCCCACCATCACAGCCATCCTCGACAAATCTGAAATCTGGCACTCTTATTCCTCGCAAAGCCACGATCTCTTTATCACCGGTCCTGCCCAAAACGCCGTGGGTCTCCTCACTGGCGGCACCTCCTCCAATGCCGTTGGCCTTTTGACCAGCACCGCATTCAATAGCTCAACCTATGGTAAAAGTGATGAACCACCACCTTTACTTTAAATAGTAATAATAATAATTCCTTTCCTTTTTTAAAAAATACAATAATAATAATTATCTATAATCAATAAATATAAATAGAGTACACTATAATAATATTTGGATTTTCTATTTCCTTTTATTAGATAATATTTGTCCAAATAGGATGTTGACGATTATTGGAATTTCACTCATTGCTTCCATATTTTTTTTTTGAATTTTTTTTGAATTTTTTGAATTTTTTGTGAGTCGAGTTCTAATTTTTTTTCGATTTTTTTATTTGTTTTATTATTTTTATTTTTATCATATATATATATTTGTCGTTTAAATGAGACAACCATTGATTTGTAGTGGTCACAGTAGGCCAGTTTCTGATTTATCTTATAGTAATCTTGGATCTGATGGATGTTTTATAGTTTCTGCTTGTTTAGGTATATAGAGAAAGAAAGGGTTTAATAATAATAATAGTTGATATCCATTATTACTCTTATTATTATTATTATCTCGAGAAAGAATTGGACATACAGAGACTCATTTATTGTTTTCCCTGTATATTTATTTCAAAAAATATGAATTTAAAATAATATACATAAAGGGAGAATGACGATCGACTCTCATATGATACAGTTAGATAAAGAAATATGTATATTAACATTAGGTTAATAACAATAATAACTACAATAATGATAATGATAATAATAGATGGTAAACCAATGCTTAGAGATGGTACCAATGGCGATTGGATTGGTACATTTGAAGGACATAAAGGAGCTGTTTGGTCATCAAGATTTAATTCAACGGCTTCACAAGCCTTAACTGCATCAGCAGATTATACTGTGTAAATATTCAAAAACAAGCAACAAATAGCATGTGGATGTGATAAACTGGATATACACAGATTATAGATCGACATATGATATTAATTCAATCTATTCTATTATACAATGTTTAGAAAATTATGGGATACATTAAATGGTGGTGAAATAGTTTCAATAGAACATCAATCAATTGTAAAGACAGCAGATTTTTCAAATGTAAACTATTAATATTGCTACTATGAATTTGGATTATGTGAGTGTATATACTAATGTGATCACATTAGTATATATGAATGATCATGGTTTTATTAATATAAATAATATTATAGAATAATAGTAGAATAGTAACAGGAGGTCATGAAAAAATACTTAGAATTTTCGATTTAGAAAGACCTACCGACCCTTTGTTTCAAATTTCAGGGCATCAAAATACAATAAAATGTGCCACCTGGAGTGTTTTTAATGATGATATAGTCCTCAGTGGTGGCGCTGATGAAGTTATAAGAATATGGGATTTGCGTAGTGGAACTCAAGTCTCTTTATGCGCAAAATCTCCCATATCAAGTATGGAATTTAGTAGAGATAGAAAATATTTAGTTACAACTGCAGGAAATGAAGTCACTTTTTGGGATGCTTCATCGTATGTGTTGTTGTTATGGTAGTGATAAAGAAAGACAATGGTTACTAATTAATAATAATAATAATAATAATAATCACCAACACATTTAGATTTTATCCACTCAAAGTTTATTCTTTACCATTTGAGGTCAATTGTGCTTCTCTTCATCCAGATAATTCTAAATTTATAGCAGGTGGAAGTGATTTTTGGGTACACGTATACGACTTTAATACAGGAAATGAAATCGAAGTAAATAAGGGTCATCATGGACCTGTAAACTCTTGTCGCTTTTCTCCAGATGGTTCTTCTTTTGCCTCAGGGTAATTATTATTTATTATTTATAATTTTATTTATTGTTGTTGTCGTCGTTATTAACAAACAACCCCCAACTAACACCATATGTGTTTACTCTTATTATCTTAGATCTGTTGATGGTACGATTAGAATTTGGGTGTAGATAGTTTATTTAAAAATTAAAAATGAAAAGATGAAAAAAGAGATCTTTAGTTTTTGTACAAAAACAATGGTGTGGTGGCGAGCGTGTGTAATGAAGATAATGGAAGGAATTGATTTAAACCTTTTACACGACACACTAGCTCCCTTTGTCCCTCAGTCAGCATAAATAAACAATTACTCTTGATCATCTTTTTTTTTTAACTCAACACCAATTCATATTTTCACAAAACACAAAAAATTACATTTGAGGAATTTAAGCATGAATTAATTAAAGAGGGAAGGTGGGTGAGCGGGGGTGAAATAGATTTTCCATTGTGATTGTGTGATTAGATAAGAATCTATTTTTAATCTTTGCAAAGATTCAATATTCGATGATTTTCATTAACGTTACTTTTATCTGAGGATATTTTTTTTTTATGATTGGGCCATTTACCACCATGTGGGGGGTATTTTCTAAAACAGTGTTTGCTGTGTGATCAAAAAAAATAAAAAAAATAAAATAAAAAAAAAATAAAAAAGAGAGTTTTTGCCCCCCAAATCATATCGCCACACAATTTATTGTTTTATTTTTATCACACACATATATCATATATATTTAATATTGAATTATAATTAATTTAATTCATTATATCTAGATTTTACACCCACACAAATAACTATTGATTTGTGTGAATATTTTCGTAAAAAAAAAAAAAAAAAAAGAAAATCTAGTGCTCTTTTTTTTTTACTCTTTTTTTTAAGATATATTTCTACAAATTATTATAATAATCATAATCATCATCGCCATCTTTGTTTATTTTAGTTTGCATATATTATAATTGTAATTTAACACACTCATACACACACACACAATGAGCACACCAGATAATTGTGCAGTTTGTAGCAATGCTATAAAAAGCTCAAGAGTTAGAGCCAATGGAAGAGTGTTTCATGAAGACTGTTTTATCTGTTCGAGCTGTGGATTAAATTTAGATAGTTTTTTCTTTAAGGATGGGAAATTGTATTGTGATCCTTGCGAAACAAAGCTCTATGCTAAAATATGTGATAAATGTTCATTACCCATCCAAACAACCGTTGTCAATGCCAGAGGAAAGATGTTTCATTCTGCATGTTTTACATGTGTAACTGTAAGTTGTCAACACAGATAGTGAGTGTAGTTGGATATGACATCACGATATTAATATTAATCATTATTACTAGTGTGTACAAGAGATTAAAGGTGGATTCTTTTATGTAGGAGGTAGTTTTGTTTGTGATTCGTGTGACAAGTTGCCTAAAAACTCTAGACCATCACCACCATCACCAACAACAACAACAGTAGCAGCAACAGCATCAGTAACAACATCGGCATCGTCACCAGTTTCTATAGCATTGTCAAACTCAAACAACTCTACACCACCTATTGTATTAACACAACCGTTGGGATTGAATAGAAATAGCATCACTATTGGTAATACAGAGATACAAGTACCAACATCAACATCCACACCCACTACAAATATTATCTATGTAGTCAACAATACACCCGATAGAGTGTCTGGTGACATACCTCCCGGTGTGCTACCAGTGCAGCCACATCAACCCACTAGCACAGACATACAACAGAATCAAATACTGTTGGAGCAACAAAAGGCCCTTCAGCAACTCCAAGAACAACAGTTGCAGCTTCAACAACAATTACAACAGCAAATGGAACAACAAAAACTACAACAACAAATCATCGAACAACAACACAATCTTCAAAAACTTCAGATTCAATCATCTTCACAAACTACAACACCAAATGCTTCTCCAACTATTTCTCGTAGCACCAATAGTTTATCACCATCACCATCGCCATCAACAACCTCTACCTCAACATCTGTATTATCTCCATCAAAATTAAATATATCTGCAAATGATCTATTGCCTCCCAGTAAGTACTCTATTATCAGAGTGATATCGATCAGAGTGTATCAATACTAATATCTGAACTCCAAGTTGAAAAATATGTACCAAAGATTCAAGGTAAAACTTTACCAGAGTTGTTAAAGAATCAATCATTTGATGAGATTTTAAGTGATGTTTTAGAGAAAAAGATGAATGTATATAATGAAATTAAAAAGGATGAAGTTGAATTTGGAGAGTTGATGGCTGCAGGTGCCTCGGGTAAAGTCTATCGAGGTAAATATAAAGGTAGAGATGTGGCAATTAAAGTCTATAGTACAGATAACTTTTGTTTTAGCATTGAAGAATTTAATAGAGAAGTTAGTATAATGAGGTAAGTGTTTTCTTTTAATACATGAACAAAGACAGACATATGGATACTAATGACGACCTATAGTTTATTAGATCATGAATGTTTTACTACATTTTATGGAGCCAACAAAGAGAATCCAAAATATTTATTCCATATCAGCGAGATGGTGAAAGGAGGATGTCTTCGAGATGTATTGTTAAACAAAGACGTTGCATTATCCTATGCCCAACAGCTTTCTATTGCAGTCGATGTGGCACACGCCATGAAATATCTCCATTCGCTCGGTGTCATTCACAGAGATTTAAAGAGTGGAAATGTATTGATCACCGATGATCTCAGAGCAAAGGTTATTGATTTTGGCACGAGTAGAGCTATTGATCTCTCCAAACAAATGACACTTAATCTTGGCACCAGTTGTTGGATGGCACCCGAAGTATTTAGAAATGAACCATACACAGAGTCTTGCGATGTCTACTCGTTTGGCATTGTGTTGTGGGAAATCTATTGTAGAGCCGATCCATACGATGGCGTCAATAGTTGGTCCATCCCCGTGATGGTGTGCAAGGGTGAAAGACCAGTAATCCCTGCCGATTGTCCCACCGAATATGCAAAAATGATCAAAGCATGCTGGAGCGACAAAGCCAAAAAGAGACCAAAATTCAAAGAAATCTACTCGACCCTAAACAAACTACTTGGGGGTCTAACTCTTGGCAAAACAAAGAAATCCTCGAGTGTTGGTTTATTTAAGAAATAAACCTTCACATTATATAATAATCATCCCGTAGTAATATTAATAATCTTCTAAATAAATTGTATCATTTCTAAACAACAACAAAAGTAGTCATTATGTCTTCTTTTCAGTTGAATCTTATTTTCCTAGCTTTAGGAAATCTATTTCATTCAAAAATGGTTATGATCAAGAATTATAGTTAAATAAAGCTTTATATATTGATTTATATACTATATTTCTTTATTTAAACTATTAATTTTGTATCGAAAATTTGATATAAAACATTTTCAGGAGTTCTTTCTTTGTCGGCTTGATAGTAGGACATTATACAACATTCAAATAACATATCTGGTTTTTTTAATAATTTGATCTTGTTTTCGATATGTGCCAATTTCTCTTTATTTCTAAAAAGATCATCTGGAATTAAATTAAAAAATGCATTCTATATCAATTAAAAAAGGATATTAGTATTTTTTTTATAGAGATAATAGTAAATAGAATAGACTAATGCTTACAGTGTGTTCATAAAATATAACAGGAATTTGACCAGTTTGATCTCTTAATATAGTTTTAAAATAAAAAACATATTCAGTTTCATCAGATTGACAATTTAAACAAAATGTAAAGTTTGATGTTATATGGGTTGAGATATGTTTACATGATCTACATCTAATTCTTGTAAATTGTTGAATCACTGATGGTATATGGTTTACTAATCTAACTGCTATTTTAAATTTCATTGGTACTTTATCTGAATTTAGTATATCAATGATTTTAATCGTCGGTATATGTGGATAGGCAGTTTCTATAAGAAATAATTAAATGTGTTAGAGAGACAGAGAGGGTTGAGAAGAGAAATATAGTTGTGTAATGTTTACCTGTTAATCTATTGTCTGGCAATTCCCAACTTTCAACGACTTGTTCATCATCTTTAGTTATAGTACTATTGTTATTTATATTGTTGTTATTATTATTACTTTTATCAGTAAATGGATTTGTTGCGTCACCTTCGACTCTAATTTTATAATTTCTGAGAGCACTTAATACGAGAGGATCTTCATCAGAGAGGGGAATGACTTTGGTAGTTTTAAAAAACTTTAGTTCCAATACCTCTCTAAAACTATTAACTTTAACACCTGTTGCAGCAAACCATGCGTCTATATTCATTTCATCGAAAAGGTTGATTAGATCTTGATCCCATGTGTTTGCATAAATGAATGAACCCAATGTAGAGGACGAGGTGGTGCCGTCGAATCCGTGTGTATATCCCTCACCTGTTCCATCCCACAGTTTGAGAGTTGCTCTCTTTCCTGTGGGCCCGACATTGGACGACTTGTCCAAAAGTCTGACGAGAATACTGACAAAGTTCATGGATTTGTTTATATCACCAATCTTTACAAAAGTAGTTTTAATGGGAATGGGTCTGTTGGGATCGGGTGTAGCCCCAATACGAGGATTGTTGTTTGAGGGAGTGGACCAAAACTCTTTTACCCCGCCCTCTGTCCACAAAGCCTTCATTTCCTCTACAATCTCTGCATCTTTTTTCGTCCACGAGTAGTTGGGTGTCTTTGATAAACGTTCACCTGTTTCTTGATTGATTACCAAACAATGAAAATTATATTTACCACGCTCAAGCTCACCTATACCCATGATACCGCCCTCCTTGTGCGAAGTCTTCATATTTTGAAATCTCAGAATCGTTCCAAACTGAATAGCTTCTATAAAGTCTGATGATTCAAAAAACAATGTGATCTTTATCGCCGACTTTTCTTTACTTGGTCCATCTGCAACCAACATAGCTATAAATGTACCTGATGCTGTATTGTATCATTATGTAAGTATTAATATGACTGCCTAACCATTGTCGTCTGTCATCATTGTTGTATCATACATTTTTTTCTCACATCAGACTTATTTATACAAAAACAATAGAAATCATTTAAAATGGATGTATCT
The DNA here is from genome assembly GCA_000277445.1 of Polysphondylium violaceum. Taxonomy (NCBI): domain Eukaryota; phylum Evosea; class Eumycetozoa; order Dictyosteliales; family Dictyosteliaceae; genus Polysphondylium; species Polysphondylium violaceum. The sequence goes on along the minus strand of AJWJ01000090.1, from coordinate 23,079 downwards.
AGATCTGCAAGTTTTCTGTATTTGTAATCTGTTAATTTCGACATTTCTCTGTGACCAAGGGTATCCTATGGACATCTATAATTATCTTCTGCAAACGTGTTCCCTCTTTGAAAAGAATTAAAATCTGCGAAAAAAAAATAAAAAATAAAAAATAATTTTTTTAATTTGTTGATTTTCTTCGAAGAAGATCACTCATTTATCGTTGTGTGGAAGTAATAGTAATAGTAATTGTAATATAACAAGGAGTATAGTAATAATTGATTCAATATGACAGACAAGAGCAGTACAAATAAAACTATAAAGTTATTGATTGCAAGTGATATTCATTTATCCTATAAAAACATTGATGCCTTGGCGCAAGTAGTTAGAGATAGAAATGAAAAGTAAAGATCTATGATGTATATTGATTCGATGGACAGATATTAAATACGTATTTTTACAATAGAATTGATTATGTGATATGTCCAGGCGATGTATGTAATTTTAATCCAGACAATTGCAACAACGACGACATGGTTAGAGAATGCGAAGATGAAATGAAAAAGATAATGATAGCCTTAGAGGCCATTCATCCAAATGTATTGTACGTGCCTGGCAATCATGATGCCAAAACTACACTATTGATCAATGGTGATACCGATGCACTCAAGTTATCCAGCCACTCGACCAATTTACATAAAAGTAGTATTAGAATAGACGACAGTTTGGTGATACTTGGCCTTGGTGGTAGTTTGCCATCAATACGAAATGGCGAGAACCACTGGGTCGGGTATCCATATCAAAAAGAATCTGAACTCGAAAAAGATTTAGATCAAATGGTGGCTCACTCTCAATTAACGACAAACGTAAAAGACGATGATAGAATCATATTGTTGAGTCATAGTGGTCCTTTTAATTCGGGTACAACTGTTGATCAAGTTGAAGATCCAAAGAATCCAATCTACTCTGGTAGTAAATCCATAAATACCTACCTTGAATCTGTATGTATTAAGTGTATGATATCCTCCCCTGACTCCTAACACAATATCCATCTCTCTCCTATATAGAATAAATCAATATTTTTAAATATTCATGGTCATACACATCATTCAAGTGGTATGGGTCGGGTTGGTAAATCATTTATCGTTAATCCTGGGTCTTTAAGAACTGGTCATTATGTGCTCTTGACATTGGAGAAATACGACAATGTATTGTGGAGAATCAAATCAACAGAGTTTAATAGAGTATAGTGATAATGTAATAAATAGAATTTATTAATTAATTAACGATTGATGCTTGTTTAGATGACTGTGATCATTAATATTAAAAGTAGTAAAGTGTTGAATCGATGATTTCATAATTGGTTTTCCTTTGAGTGTAATTTCAGAGCCTTCCATGATTTGTACAATGATATAGTCTCCAATGGCGATTGGCTGGTCTTGCTCGCCGGTCGATGGGTTGGAGATTGGTGTGTCGGCGATGATCACCTTTTTGTTTGTATCGGTACGTCCGACGAAATCCTTGTCGGATCTTCTACTCTTTCTATCAACCAACACCAAATGATATCGACCAATCTCTTTTTGATTCTTTTCCTTGGCGACTCTGTAAAATGTGTCGACGACGGCTGTGAGACGTCTGGTTTTGTCGGGCACACTGACATCGTCTTTCATTGTACGATGTGCATGTGTTTTTTCACGAAGACTATACATAAACATGAATGCATTCTCATAGCCCACATACTCAAGTAAAGAGATTGTGTCCAAATGCTCCTCCTCGGTTTCTCCACAAAATCCACTAATAAAGTCTGATGATATTGCGATATCTGGTATTTGCTTCTTTACTTGGTCAATCAACTCGATGTACGATTCTCTCGTATATCCTCTTCTCATATTCTTTAGTACATTTGAGTTACCAGACTGTGCTGGCATATGTAGTTGTTTACATATATTTGGTCTCTTTTTAATTATATCTATCAACTATAACTATAGTATTAGTAATGACAATAGTAGTAGTTTCAAAGCAACACTTACATCATCAGGGAAATCCTTTGGATGAGGACTGGTGAATCTGACTCTCATTTCTGGATCAATCTCTGCAACCTTGTCAATGAGCTGAGTGAATGTGATACCCTTTTTAGGCGATTTGTAAATTGTATTAAATCCTTCACGAGGTTTGAGTCTTTCTTGTTCTTGTTGTGCTGATTCTTCTTCTTCTTCTGGTATATAGTTGTATGAATTTACATTTTGTCCAAGGAGGGTAATCTCTTTGAAACCTTGTTGAGAGAGTTGACGAACCTCGTTTAAAATACTCTCGAGGGGACGACTTCTTTCACGTCCACGGGTGAATGGGACAATGCAGTAGGAACACATATTATTGCATCCACGCATGATGGAGACGTAGGCAGACACTTGGTTATCAGATGTACGCACGGGGGTAATGTCGGCGTATGTCTCGTCGGCAGATAACATCACATTGATGGCGGTCTGCGATTCACCGTCTGATATCTTGGCAAGCAGGGAAGGAAGCGAACGATAGGCGTCTGGGCCCACGACAATATCCACCTTCATGTCCGACTCGAGCAGCTTTTGCTTCAGTCTCTCTGCCATGCATCCGAGCACACCGACAATGAGTTTATTGTACTTTCTGTTTTTTCGCTTGTGCATACGCAACTCTGACAGCCTAAGCCAAATCTTGGACTCGGCATTGTCACGAATGGCACATGTATTGAGAAAGATGATATCGGCCTCTTTGTACGAGCTGGCCAGCGTGTAGCCCGCCGATCGCATGATCGAGTTGATTACCTCTGTGTCTGCAAAATTCATCTGACATCCATAGCTCTCGATAAACACACTTCTTCCCTCGCCAGTGTCGTTGCTAAGCGTCGATTGCAAATAGGGAGGAATTTCATACTGTCCTCCAAGTGATTCTAGTTTTTGTTTTTCAATAACCTCTTGTTCCTTTGCTGTTCTAACGAGAAACTCATTTAACGATGGCACCTGTTTAGCCTTTTCTTTAACAATTTCTTTTATATCTTTATTATCTGTTGTTGGAGTCTCTGTAATGCTATTATTACTATTTATAGTATATCGTCTATTATATAAACATGTTGTTGATCTATGAATCAATGATTGTTTGATGATATTTTGTAATCTACTTGTTGATCCAAGTCTACTAATCATTTTAGATCAATTTAGGTAGTGTGTGATGGGGCGAGATTTACAAAAATAAACGAAAAGTCCCTCGTCTTTTTATTTTTTTTATTTTTTTTTATTTTTTATTTTTTAAATTGAATTCATATGAATTTGGCAAAATATTAGTAATAAGATATCTATGAGGTCCAATATTTGATTATTATTGGTAATCATTGATCAAAATCTAAATGTATTAACGAGTGATTTGATTTTTTTCGAATTTTTTAAATTTTTGATTTATTATTTTTTTGGGGGTGATCTGATCAACGAGTTTGCATATGTTTTTTTAAGTCAACTCGATTATTCGTAAACAATAGAATATAATGTCAAAGATTCAAAATGTCAAGAAATTGTTAAGATCAAAGGAAATAAATGTACGTGATTTAGTACAAGAGTCTTTGCTAAAGATTAATAAAGGATCACATAATAGATTGAATTGTTTTATCACATTGGAGGACATGCATACACTCGATTCCGCAATCAAACACTCTCAAGATAGATACAACAACGGCACTGAAAGGAGACTAGAAGGTATTCCTATTGCTTTAAAAGACAACTATACCACCAAAGGTATTAAAACAACATGTGCTTCAAAAATGTTAAAAGGTATGTTGATTATGATTGACGACATTGACGGTGATTGGATAGGAATTTGTTTTTCACACAATATTATATTGTTTCTGTAATATTCTAGATTATGTTCCTACATTTGATTCAACAGTTGCAAAATTACTCAAAGATGAAGGAGCTATTATTATTGGAAAAACAAATATGGATGAATTTGCAATGGGTTCATCGTCTACAAGTGGATATTTTGGAAGTGTTGTGAATCCTTGGTCAGAAAAAAGTAAAGAAAAGAAAGAGTTGGTTGCAGGTGGTTCATCAGGTGGCTCGGCTGCTTGTGTTGCCGCTGATTATGTTTTGGCATCTATTGGCAGTGATACAGGTGGTTCAATTAGACAGCCTGCTGCCTATTGTGGTGTGGTGGGATTCAAGCCATCCTATGGTACAATATCACGTTATGGATTGATTTCCTATGCCAGTTCATTGGATACCCCAGGTGTGTTTTCAAAAAATGTTGACGATGCATCCCTCTTGTTAGACATTCTCATCAAACAAGATATGGATCATGACGCAACATCGATTTCCTCTCCTTTTAAAAGTATAGATGAAAGCTACCAAAACTATAAAAAGAATAAGTCTATCAAGGACTTGGTATTCGGCATACCCATGGACTACTTGGTTAAAGAGTTGGATCAAGAGATATTGGATTTGTGGAAAAAGGTTGTTGACGATATAGAGGCAGCGGGAGGAAAGGTTGTTCCTGTCTCTTTGCCTCACACAAAGTATGCATTGCCCTCCTATTACCTCTTAGCCACCTCTGAAGCCTCCTCCAATCTCGCACGATTCGATGGAATTAGATTTGGCCACCGAGCATCGTCTTCCACCAACCAAGCCGATGAGGGATGGGGTCAAGGTCTCAAACAAATGTACAAAGATAACCGTACCGAAGGTTTTGGAGAAGAGGTCAAAAAGAGAATTTTACTAGGCACCATGGCACTCTCACGAGGATCAATAGACAACTATTACTCCAAGGCACAAAAGATTCGTCGTCTTATTTCTCAAGATTTTAAATCAGTTTTCAAAGGTACCAACACCCCACAAGACCCAACCCAAATCAAAGTCGACGTCATCATCACACCCACCTCCCCTACCGGGGCATTTGAAATTGATTCCCATCTCGATCCAATCAATATGTACATTAACGATATTATGACCATTCCCTCCAACATGGCCGGTGTTCCCTCTGTCTCTATTCCTCTCAAACTCTCAAAGAAAAACAACACACCTCTTGGTCTCCAACTGATATCAAAAAGATTAAATGACGACCTCCTCTTATTTGCCTCTGATCTCGTCATGAATCTATCTGCCGACAAAGAATTTAAATAAATATATTCACTCACATACAAACAAATATACCTCCTCCACCATAACTATTCTCACATTTGGCACCTATCATTTGAGGTCCAGGTCAGACAACCCCCCAGTTTTTTTTTTAATCAATTTTTAACAATTTTTTTTCAATTTTTTTTTATCAAATTCACCAAAAATTGCAGAAAGAACAATTTGGGGGGAAAGAACAATTGTCTCTTTTTTTTTTTGATATGATCAATTCTTTGTCAAATATAAAATATATTAATAGATATACTAGAGCATTATTATCTTGTACAACAAATCCTACTCGATCAACTACCTCTATTCTCGTTAGAAATCCTATTAGTAATATTAATAGTAACAGTGATAGTGTATATAAAAAACAATTTTATTCAACTGAAAGTAAACAACAACAATCTAAATCAACTACAACCACCACACACACAAATAAATCTAAAAAAATGAATATGGATGAATTTTTACCAAATGCCAAGGACTTTATTTCCTTTATTGATAAATCACCATCACCTTATCACGCAGTTTCCAATGTCGCCGAGATGTTAAAAGCCCAAGGCTTTGTTCAACTCTCTGAAAAGCAAAAATGGGAACTCAAGCCAAATGGTAAATACTTTTTCACTCGTGATCAAAGCTGTATCTCTGCCTTTGCCGTTGGTGGTAAATTTGTATGTATATGTATAGAATCATTCATGGAGGGAGTCGTACTAATACAATAAAATAGAAATCAGGTAATGGATTTAATATTGTCGGTGCTCATACTGATAGTCCAAATTTTAAAGTTAGACCAATTTCAAAGGTTGAAAATGTTGGTTATCTTCAAGTTAGTGTTGAATGTTATGGTGGTGGTTTATGGTACACTTGGTTTGATAGAGATTTGACCGTTGCCGGTAGAGTTATTGTCAAGGATGGCGACGAATATGTATCTAAATTGGTTCACATCAAGAAGCCAATCCTCAGAATCCCATCATTGGCCATCCATTTGGACCGTACTGTCAACACTGACGGTTTCAAACCAAACACTCAAAACCACTTGGTACCAATCATTGCCACTAAATTAGGTGCCCAAGTTTCAGATATCTCTGATCCAACCAAACATCACACTGTCTTGTTGGACTTGTTGTCCAAAGAGTTGGGCTGTGCCATTGGCGATATTCAAAACTTTGATCTAAGTGTTTGCGACACCCAACCAGCTGCCATTGGCGGTGGTTTGGACGAGTTTGTCTTTTCCCCACGTCTTGATAATCTCTGTATGTCTTATTGCTCCATCAAAGGTCTCATCAAGGCCTCAGCCGAAAGCCTTGCCAACGAAGAAAACGTCCTCTCTGTCATCTTGTTTGACAACGAAGAGGTTGGCTCCTCATCTCCCCAAGGTGCCTGCTCACCAATCACTGTCGACACCATTGCTCGTGTCAACTCTGCCCTCGCCCCTACTCAAGAATCAACACCAAATCTCATCTCAATGCCTGCAAACGACTTGAACAGCCTCGTCGAGCTCTCTACCAGAAAGACATTCCTCATCTCTGCCGATATGGCCCACGCCGTCCATCCAAACTATGTCGCCAACCACGACCCACTCTACAGACCTGCCATGAACAAAGGTCCCGTCATCAAATACAATGCCAATCTCCGTTATGCCACCTCTTCACCAACCTCTTTTGTCATCTTAGAGCTCGGTAAAAAGAACAGTATCCCAATCCAAGAGTTTCTCGTCAAGAATGACTCTCCATGTGGCTCCACCATTGGTCCAATCATTGCCGGTGGCTATGGTCTTCGTACTGTTGATATTGGTAATCCTCAACTCTCTATGCACTCTATCAGAGAAACCTGTGGTGTCGCTGATATCACCTATGCCATCAACTTGTTCCAAAAATACTTTGAACAATTTACTGCAATCGATAAAACTGTTAGTGTAGATTTAGAATAAGTAAATAAATAATAAATGTTTTGTTTAATATCTAATCGATTGCTATAGTCGTCATTGTTGTTGTTGTTATTATTATTTATATTTTGTTCTTTTATTGTTGCTTTTGTTGGAGAGCTTGAATCTTTTGTTGAAGATCAACAACTTTTGATCTTTCGTCAACTGATAACTTTTCAACGTCTTTATATTTAGCATCAATTTGTTTTCTATTTTATCATCAATTATGATTGATTGAATGTATGTATGTGTTTATATTAATAAGAGTTGATAATATCAGATATATCTCTCATATGTCCAAAGATGATACTTACAAGTTATTATTAATAATTTCTAAACGACCATTGATATTTGAAACAGCTTCATCTTTTGTTTTCTTAAAAAGTACAGGACCATTGAGTTTATATATACTTGCGTTTTCATCTATAAGATCAAATTCTTTGCTAACCATTTGGTTTTCATTTAACTGTGTTAATAACTTTGATCTATTCTTTGACAAGGTGTTTAATTCTATATATCGGTGTATATATTAATGAAGCATTAGTTTTGTGTCTATTGTACTTATCATTTGTGTGCATTTCTTTCTCATTGTGCAATGAGAAATAGTGTGTGTGTTTAAACACCAAGGTATTGTATGTGTTGGTGATGATGAATAATGTACCTGCTTCATGTTCTTGTAACTTTGCAGTTGATTTCTTTAATTGTTCTGCGAGTTGTTTAATATCGGTCATTTTATATATAGAATTATTGTTGATTTATGAATCCAAGAAATAAATAGAATTTCAAAAAATATTTCTTCGATTTCATATTGAATATTCTTTTTGATATTTAGATATCAAATAGTTAACTCTTGATATGGAGGAGTAACACCGATGAAATCCTGATATTTTTAAAAAGGTTTTCATGAAATTTTATCTAACATAAAATAAATTATTTATATTTCCTCCAAAAAATATCAAAGCTCGATTAGCTCAGTCGGCAGAGCGTGGTGCTAATAACGCCACGGTCGCAGGTTCGATCCCTGCATCGAGCAAGCACTTTTTGAATTATAAATTCTTTTCTCGGGTTATCCTTATTTTTTTTTTTTTTTGGACCTGGAATGGTAAACGGTGATGTAATGATAATGCATACAAATGCTATTTGTATTCCATTATCTATACATTTAAAGTCTTAAGCTATATCTCTATCACTATGATGCTATACATCTAGCAGTTACTCATCAACCTCCTTATTAATTAACCTAACTCCTTTATCAGTTACTCAACTCCAACCGAACACTTATTAACTTCTTCTGTTTGCGCATTCCTCTTGAATGCCAAACTATTTAAACTAAACTTTATATCAATAAACATTGCCAAACCTTTCTTATTCATATCTTTAACATTATTTACATGTATTTATTTTAAAGTGACGTTTAATAAAAATGGATGATCTATAAGGTGTAACTTCTTCTCTTTGGCGATGTCAGTGTCTATGGAGAATTTGGCGGTAATCAATCTACTTCTTTTGACTAGGATAAGATCTCCCTTTTATACTGTATCATGTTTATCCTTGTCATGATGTAGAGCTTGGTTGATTTGAGCGTCTACAATGTTATCCCTTGCCATTTGCCAATTGGTTTCTCGGGTTTCTTTAAAGTCCTCAATGGGATTAGAGTGACTGTTGATGGGAACTTGGGTGCATAACCATAAACAATTTCATGATGCTTCTATAATATGTATTTTACTACACCATTTCTTTCTGTTGTTAGCTTCTTTGATAATTTGTTCCTTGATCATTCTATTGGTTCCAAGGCTCTGAACCTTATTAAAAATCACAAACCCTGACTTGACCTAACTTGACTTTTTGGGAAAATTTCATTTTTGGACCTCAAAAGGTCACTGGTCAAAAAAATTTTCTCGTCCAACTCGAACCCTGAGCCATCAAAACTATACTGTAACGAACTACCTATATTGCTAAATAGTTTAAAATTTTTGCAAATAAATTCTTCTAGATTTATTCTATATAATTATAATATAAAAAAGAAAAATAAAAAATAAAAAAACAAATCTAAATGAAAAATAATATAAACTCCCTGAAATAATTTAAGTTGATATATTAAATTTTATTTCGTAAATTTTTTTAAAATTCAATTGATTACTGATAAATAAAAACATCATCATCAAACAATCTTCTTTCAGGTTGGGATTCTCTTTCAATAGGCTTATTTGGGGTGGTATTGATTATAACAGGGGCATTTGGAATTACACGAGTTGGACTCTTCTGAGCTGCAGGTTTGAAAGTTTTCTTTTTTTATTTTCTTTGACACGATTTCTTTGGCTTGTGTGTCAATAGTTTGATCTGGCTTGATTCTTTTTTTTTTTTTTTGGTTATCTGGAGAAAAAATTACGGTTTTGATGGAATCCTGTTCATATTTTTAGGTTTATTTCGCAGAATTTGATGAGGTTGGAAATAATTTGGAACATATCCAAGTTGTAACTTAAAATTGTTTGTATTGAAGACCTTATCAAACTCTTCAGAATTATATTGGGATTCCATCTTATTTGAATATGGTATAACTTAGAGTATAATGTTTAATTTATAAATTATAATTATGTATACATCAATCGCTAGCATTTATGAAAAACCTAATGATGCTCTTTTGGATCACCGCTTGATGGTCAAACAGTTTTTCTTTTTCAACTCAATACCTTTTATTTTGAAAGAAATAACCTCACTGGTGCTTTTACTCCCATCAACAACAGTTTTACAATAAAACCTCGATAGTGAAGATATTTTTTTTACATAAAAAAACTTGATAAAGAGCTTTATTTGAAAACTTTGCATAGTCTTTGCTCTATTATTAACCAATTAACCAATTGAGAACCTTATGATTTTCTGACTAATAGTTTTTATCATCAGAAATATATTCATAAAAGCTTATAGGGTCACTTTTTTGTTCAACCAGCCCATCTTAATATGATAAACTATATTTTTTTTTATTTTTCAAAATCTTTTCTATTTCTCTATTGGTCAGCATCTTCCCGCTTAATGTTTAAAACGGGATTACAAACTATTAAATTTTTTTAATATAAATACATGTAAATAATGTTAAAGATATGAATAAGAAAGGTTTGGCCATGTTTATTGATATAAAGTTTAGTTAAAATAGTTTGGCATTCAAGAGGAATGCTCAAACAGAAGAAGTTAATAAGTGTTCGGTTGGAGTTGAGTAACTGATAAAGGAGTTAGTGGTTAATTAATACAGAGGTTAATGAATAACTGCAGATGTATAACATCATAGCGATAGAGATATAAGTTAGACTATATATGTATAGATAATGGAATACAAAGAGTATGCATTATCATTACATTTTAGAAGGAACCAAAAAAAAAAAAAAAGCCCGAGAAAAGAATTTGACAATATAAAAAGTGCTTGCTCGATGCAGGGATCGAACCTGCGACCGTGGCGTTATTAGCACCACGCTCTGCCGACTGAGCTAATCGAGCTTCGATATTTTTCCCAAAAAGTTTTAATAATTTATTATTTCAAAAAATATTTGAAAATTAATTTCCAACTAATTAAAACAAAAAAATTTGAAAATTAATTTACCTTAAAATAAAAAATAAGTATTTTTATTTATTTTCCACAATAACCTTATTAATAAGATCCAATTTTATAAATATCAATTTCCAATTATTGCTTTATCAAATGTTTATTATTTAAGGCGAGTCCCTTGCAAGCAAGTGACCTCATCCCCAACTTTCTCAACATCAAACCTTACCCACTGGTAACTAGTTAACTTGGAATACGCTCCTCATTATAATCAAACCTAAAGCTCAAGGAAACCTTTTGATCAGCATCCAAAAACCCTATTATCAACTATTAAGAAACTGAGCCAAATCAACTCTTCAATACCCCCCAATAATAGATTGAATTCCCAAAGAACCCTCCAAGATTGCCTTTTTTAAATTTTTATAAAAATTAATTATTTAGATTCGGTGTTTGTGCACAATTATTTATTTGATTCATATCACAATTTTTATTTTATATCACACATACCGGATGAAATGAAAAGAATAGTAACTGTTCTATTTGTGTTTATATTTGCAATCAATATTGCAACACTTGTCGCGGCAATCAAGAGCCCTCGTACGGGTGCTAACCACGATGCCTATCTCATGAAATTTAAACAGTGGGCACAGACATATATAACGAAAAAGAATGCCTACACAATCAGGGACTGGGGCAGCGATGGACAGAGGGGTGTGTTTGCGACAGAGGACATCAAAGAGGGACAGCAGCTGTTGTCGCTCAATTGGGTCAGCACGCTGAATCTCGACATTATTGCTGTGGAGCAAAAGACCTTTTTCGAAAAGATGGAGGAAGAGGTCGAGGGCGGTTTGTCGGACGAGGATGTGTTGGTGTTGTCGTTGATGATGTACAGATACTGCATGACGAGCGATACCTATGACTTGAAGGCATGGGTAAAGGCGTTGCCTGCCGACACATCGTCATTCAACAGTGCACTGTATTTCAGCAAACAAGAGCTCGAGTATCTCAAAGGCTCACCAGGATTTGTTCACGCATTGCTTGTGCAATCAGAGGCATCCGAGTTGTTTGAAAAGTTGGAAAACTCGTTGTTCAAAGACCCTTACGTGTTGGGTGTGTGCAAAGAGCACGGCACCTTTACATGGGAGGACTTCCAATGGGCCCATTCTATTGTTAGCTCGAGAAAGATATACATCAAGTCGAGTGAAGAGGAGAGACTGATTGCACTCGTTCCACCATACATTGACTTTATCAACCACAATTCAGACCCCAACACCGTCATTGACTTTCAAGAACAATCAGGTATGGTTGTTTTAACAGCAAGCAAACCAATTAAAAAAGGTGAACAACTCTATCTCTCTTATGGCACTCATCAAGATTGCAACAGTGATTTCCTCATAGATTATGGCTTCATTGATGAAGAGAGTCCCAAAAATTGTGTAAACGTTTTATACGAAGAGTTATATGAAACTATTCAAGATAGTGTAAGTAGTAGTCGTAGTCGTGATATTATATCTATTATCTTTATATACTAATATCATTTATAAAGGATCCTAAAAAGAATGAAAAGATCTTTATATTGGACAAAGTATTTGAAAAGGAAATAAGATTAAAGTTGTTTAAAGGATCTTTAACTGAAGATTTACTAAAGATATCAAAATATTTGTCTTACAAACAAGAGTCATTACTCGAGTACTTAAAAGGATTGATTGATTTGAAATTAAATCACTATCCTACGAGATTACAAGACGATGAACTGTTTTTATTATCCACTGAATATCAAACTCTTTCAACTCGATCACAATTGGCTTTCAAAACCTCATTACAAGAGAAGAGAATATTACAATTTGTTAAAGATGATTTACAAAATAGTATCAATGATATTGATATCAAAGAAACCGCCCAACCACCAAAACCAAAATCAACCACCAAAGATGAATTATAAATACAATGATCATGTCTTTGTCATCCCCATCTAACAAATCTCGATGTGATGGTACCGACATGCATTATCTATATTTGTAAATAAACCCACACCATTTATTTATTTCACACACAAACATTTTCCCTCCAAAATTTGAAAATTTTCAAAAAAAAATTTACCTGACAGGAGGGAAGCGCAAATTTTCAACACAACGAGAATTTTATTTTTTTCACTTTAATCTTTATTACACCTACACACTATAGATATATTTATTATTATTATTATATAAATACTCTCTCTCTTTTTATATCATAGGAAAGAGTACAGTACTATAAATAATATGAGCAATAACTATTCATCAGAAACTACTACTGGTAGTAATAGACCCATGACCACATATTATAGTTCAGAGAGTTTGGGAATACAATTACTCAAGATAACATTCCAAATCTTTGAACTCGCTGGTCAATCCACAAAAACTACATATAGTCGTTTGTTTTACGACTTGCCTGAATATTTGCAACGAGAGATAAAGAGTAAAAATGGTTTCTATAGAAAGTTGATCAATATCATCTTTCCTTCAACTAGTGCCAATAGTAATTCAATTTACATTAAATCAGTATCATTACAACAACAACAACAACAACAAGAGCCTGTCACTATTGATACTCCATTAAATTCTACTTTTGTAACATCACCAATCTCTACCGCTTCTTCCTCTTCCTCGCCAATGTATAATGTATCCTCAACAACCTCAACTTCAACCTCAACCTCGTCACCCTCTTTAAATAATACTACTATAAATATAAATACTGCAGGTGGTGCTCCTGTACAAAGTCAAGAGAAAATTAATAGTTTGGAGAGTGAATTGACAAGACTCAGAGAAGAGTTTGCCAAGATTATGGCTGCAAAGAATGCTGCAAACTCATCTACTGCTTCAACAACAACCCCACCACCATCATCATCTGTTCCACCACCCCCACCTCCACCCCCACCTCTTGCTCAAACCAAGAAATTGGAAATCAAGAAATCAATCAATAACAGTGCCAACACCAACAACAACAGCACACCAATGAAACAACCAATTCTTTCAATGAATGATATATTAAAAGGTGGTAAAAGCTTAAAAAGATCAGATGTAGTTAGATCACCAGGTGGCACACCATTAAAAGACACCACCACCTCTTCAAATCCAGTTGTATCTCATCAAGATTTTATTGCAAATGCTTTGAAAAAGAAGTTTCAAGTATATATCTTTTATTATTATTTAGTGCATACATAATACATTGATACTAACAATTTATTTATAGAATACATATAGTTCACCAGATCATAAATCAGCAGCAAATCATGATGACGATGATTCCTTTTCTTTTGACTCTGACGATGATACCTCCAAAACACCAAAAAAATCTTTATTTGTTAGATAAAGATCTCAACAATAGTAATAATAATAATAACCCAACAACTATACTACTACTAATAATGGATCTATTTTAGAGTTTATTGTTCTCTATCATGGTCTTTAATTTAATTACAACAACAACAACAACAACAACAACAACAACAACAACAACAACAACAACAACAACAACAACAACAACAATAAGAAACACTTTCTACATATCCCTTCTTTCACACACAAATCATATATCTCATCTCCACCAATACATATCTATTTCTTTTGATCACATTTTTATATTTAATATTTCAAATAGGTTTGAAACTCATTTGATAAAATCATCTTAAAAAAACAAAATAAACAAAAACAATAATAAGAATAATCATTATTTTTTTAAACAAACAGCCAAGAATGTTTATTGATACCATTGGGATTTAAATTCCTGGTCTTGCAGAGGAAGCAAAACTCTCTTGAATAAAGCATTCAAAGGATTTGGGTTGATGACCGGTGAGTTGTTGGACACCCATGTGGACGGTATTGGTTTTGTCATCAACGACGGCTTGGAAGAGATCAGCGAGATATTGAACACTACCTTGAGGCATTCCTTTGGATAGACATGCTTTGTTGAAGTCTGCGGGCTTGACATCGTTGTACTTGACGTTCTTGCCAGTGTATTTGGAGAGGAGTTGGCAAATTTGTGGATAGGTGATGGGGGCTGGACCGGTGATGTTGATGACTTGGTTGTCATATTTACCACTCTCTTCCAAAAGTAAACTGGCAGCACAGTCACCAATATCTTGAGTGGATATCCAAGCAGTGGCGTGGTCTCCAACAGGGGCGGAAAGACTACCTTGTTTGAGCTCATCCTTCATGAATCCGTCAGTTAAATTCTCCATGAAAAAGGGTGGTCTGAGGAAAGAGTATGGAATACCAGAGTCTTTGATCAAAGTTTCAATCTTGATAATTGGGAAACGTTCAGCGTTTAAAACAGAGAGGAAAACTATCTTTTTAATCTTCTTGGATTGTTTAAGTTCATTGATAAATGGTTCCATTGATTTCTCTGGAGTGTCATCCAATGGTAAAGCCATCAAAAAAACTCTATCAACACCGTCAAGAGCACATTTCCAGGTATCCTTGCTATTGAAATCAAATTTCACAAAGGTAGTGTTTTTACCAAACTTCATCTCTTTGAATTTTTTTTCATCTCTAGCAGCAACCAACACACTTTGGCCTTTTTTCTCCAATTGTTTAACTACATTACGGCCACAACTTCCAGTACCACCAATAACTAAAATTTTACCAACCATTTTTTATTTAATTAATTAATTACGATGTTGTTTATACACAGTAAATATATCAATGAAAAAATTTATTAAATATTTGGTTATTACTTGAGTTTCACTGATATTGAAATTCAATTTTAATTAATTTAAATTAAAATTAATTTAATTTTAATTCGTAAATCTATTGGATACAATGAAAGTAAATATCAAAATATATTAGTTCATATAACCCTCAAAACAATACATTCATACCCCTATTTATTTTATTTTGATTGAATAGGGGTGTTTTGGTGAATGCATTTTACAAATATTTCCTTATGGATAGAAAAGATAATGTGTTGATTTACAATTTAATGAACTTCAAAACAAAAAATTTAATTAAAAACAAAATAAGGAAATGAAATGAAAAAGAGAAAAAAATATAAATTTTTATCTATTTTAATCGAAAATCTTAGATCTATTATAATCTTTTTTCAATTTATTACCAAAATTTACTTTTTATCCAAATTTAATGAAAATACTGATCATCTAGAGAGAGTTTGAATTGTGGTTACAAATGTATAATTTGAAAGGATCATATGATCCCAAATGACATTAAAAAAGTAAATTCACCTCTTTGAATATAATAAATCATTGCTATTTATAACTATAAAAACTTTTGTGTCATGGTCAGATGATGAAATCAATAGATATATGATTATCAATTCTCTAAAAAATGATGAAGGTTATATACATTGGCCGAAAAAGGAAGCACTTTTCCCCTCTCTCATGAAATATGAGGGGAAGTGAGTGGGTGAAAAATGTGCGAAAAAAACATCTAGCAAAAGTGGGTGGGAGTTAAAAGAATTGATAAACCCCTTTTTTGTGTTTTTTTTTTTTGATCTAGATCAATGTTTGAAATTACCACTATTTTGTGGTAAATATTTCCAAACACAAATAAATCATAAAAACAACCTAAATACTACATATATTTAGAATATTGATTTCTATATGATATGAAGGAGATTAAACTCAGATCACAATTTTTGCAGGGTGGTAGTGCTGTTACTTTCAAGTGAAGAAGACTTTTTTAGCAATAAGAGGGGTGAATGGG
Source organism: Polysphondylium violaceum (assembly GCA_000277445.1). Lineage (NCBI taxonomy): Eukaryota > Evosea > Eumycetozoa > Dictyosteliales > Dictyosteliaceae > Polysphondylium > Polysphondylium violaceum. The sequence continues at coordinate 6,804 of AJWJ01000090.1, read as the reverse complement.
GTGGGGTATGTTTAACTCACACTTTATAAATACTCACCACAACCCAATACCCTACCCTATCTCACCCAAAGCAACACAGCTACAGCAGAATCAACTCTATAATAAAAAATAATAATAAACTCTTTTAATATTTATACACACTGGATAGAGAGAGGTAAATCAAAATTTGTGATAAACTTTGCATCATTATTTATTTGTCGCTGTTCTCTTACAATGTATGTATACAACAATTATTAAACTTACATTTCTTTATTCTGTGTGTGAATGTATGTGTAAGTGAGTTGATATATTTATTTATTTGTTTCCATTTATTTATTTGTGTGGGGTGTGTGAATTTGTTTATGTGTGGGATTATTGTAATTAATGACTTTAATTTATTAGATTTATTGGAACTAGCAATTTTATTTGCCAATTCTAGTGGTGGATTATTTTTTGTGTCATAAATAAATAAATGTGTTTATAAAAAAATAAATCAATGTTTATAGTGCTACATTGTGTAATTTAAATTAGAATTTCAAATATTTACCGATACATTGATAATTTATATTTTAAAAAAGATATATCAAAATAATTTATAATATTGTTAAATCTCCACAGTTTTTAAAAATTAATAATTAAAAATTGTTTTTTTTATGAAATATATTTAAAAAATTCAATCAATTAAGAAGTGTGTATGTGTAAATTTAATCTATTAAATCGTTTTAATCAAAATTGATTTCCCACAATACGATTTCCTCTTTTCTCCAACAAACAATCTATTTCGGTCATCAAATTCGTTTTTTCACAAAATCCACCTATTCCTTTGTTTATAAATAGATTTTTTAAATTAAATTTGTTATTTTTAACAAGTTCACATTCATTAACATCATCATTTATAAATATCAATTGATATTAACAATAAAATTATTTAGACTTTTAAAAAAAAGAAAATAAAAAAAATGGGTAATAAAGTAACAAAAGAAAATCAAAACAATCAAATCATTACAAATACTTCAATTTCATATGATCCAGTAAGATATAATAATGAAGTAAAAGATAAATCACAACCACAAAAATTAAAGACTCTTGAGGTGGAGGAAGTAATAAATTCAACACCAAAGATACAAGAGCCACCAAAAATAAATCAAATGGAAGGTTTCCAAGAATTGCCAAAAGTACCAAGCGTGTTACCAAGCATTCCACCTCCAATTAATTCCGATGATCAAGATAAAGTTGACTTGATTCCAATTTTAGAAGCTGAAATTAAAGCTGAAGAAAAAATAATTGAAGAAGAAAAAGAACCTGAACAAATTGTACCAGAACCTATTGTTGAAGAAAACGAAGAAAACGAAGAAAAAGATGTTGTTGTGGTATCAATTCAAACACCTGAAGTACCAATTGGAGATTCACCAGTTATTTCATCTGAAGAAATTGATTTAGAAGAGACCAAGATCAATATAGAAAATGTAGAGTTACCAGAAGAGCCAACCATTGAGGAAATTAAACAAGAACAAGAACCAATAGATGTTCCAAATGTCTTTACAAGAGAAAGACTTCAAACTCGTGCAGAGGCAGAACTTTTGAATCTTTTTGCCAAGAATCCAATTAATTTAGATGATGCCAATGCTCCACAACCATATGCTAAAGATGATGGTCTCTCACCAATTGCTGAACATTATCAAGATCTTCCCAAAAAATCAAGAAAAGGTACTCTTAGCAAGAAATTCTTTGCTACTTTTTCAAGAAAGAAATCAAGAAAGATTCAAAATGGTGAAGATCCATTTACTTCACCACCATTGACCTCCAACAAAGAAGATAAATTATCTATTCCACCAGTTGCTGGGGAATTACCTATTACTTTAGAGAACAACAACAATAACAACTTTATGAATGATCCAGTCCCAGGAACCATGAAGAAAAAGAAATATCACACAATTTCATACAAAATGGCCACCATTAGAAAGAAATTATTTGCCGAGGAAAAGAAAATCATTGAAGAGGAAATGGAAAAAGCTGAAAAAGAAGATGCTGAAGCTGCTGAAAAGAAAGAAGAAGTTAAAAAGAAGAAATCATTCTTTAGCTCTCATGAATTTGCCCACTATGGTGCCATGGTTTCCAAAGAAATTGGTCATGTATTTATGTTATCATCTCCATCTGGTTATGCCTATTCACCATATATTTAAAAATCATTCAAAAAATAATAATAAATCTATTTTGTACATACTTTTTTTAAAAACAACATATAAATGCATATATGTGTATCTAGATTTAAACTTTATTTTATTTACAAGTGTTTTTGGTTTTATTTACAAAATAATATATATCCAAAATATATTATCAATTAATCGAGTGAAATGAATGTTGATTAATAATCATTTTCATCACTGTTGTTATTTTTGTTATTATTAATATTATTGGTGTTATTGTTTTCTGTTGAATGATGTTGTTGACCTCCAATAGATCCTTTACATAGCTCATAAACGGCAAAAGATATGGCTACGGTGGGGACTACTTTAAAATAAGCTGGTATGATGCCTTGATAAAATGCACCAACACCCTCAGTTTTAAATATCTTTTTAAATGCTTGGAGACCATTTTTATAGATCACTTGACCACTTCCTCCAATCCCTTGAACCATCATTCTTCTTCTAAGCACATCCAGAGGATAGCAAATGGTCATTGTGACGGCACCACTCAAAGCTCCACAAATAAAATCAATAATCATATCTTTTCCTTTACTATTAGATTTAATTTCTAATTGTTGTTGTTTAAGATTCAATTTTTCAGAATCATTTAATTCTTTACTAAGACTACTATCTTTACCATAAAAATGATCATAAAATGTTTGAGTAGTTGCTAATTTCTTTAGACCCTCATAACTTGCAAAACTGATAGATACCCATGGTGCGACACTCTAAATAAATGGAATTAGTATACTATAATGATTGGAAAATAATAAAATACACATACCATTATTGCGGTACCCAAGCCTTTATATAGACCTCTGATACCTTCCTCAGCATGGATTTTAGTAAAACCATGAAGAATACCTTTATATCTGGTGGCGGCCATTTCGTGCGACGATGAGCCTTGAAGTGACAATCTAACTCTAACGACATCAAGAGGATAAGTGAAAAAAGTTGAGGTTAAACCGGCAAAGGCACCACTGGCCAAAGTTTGGGGCACCGATAGTTTTTCAGTATCGGGGTCTTGGAGAAATTGTTTTTTACAAAACTCATAAGTAAGGAATCTGATACCAGAGTTTGGAGACACTTTAACTATATTGGCACCATTGCCTTTGAACCAAGACAAAAAGCCTTCCTTTTTCAACATTTGTTTAATGGCTGCTATGCAACCAATGTATCTTTGATTTACATCATTGATCATCATACCTTGAACTTGTTGGATAATGGTTAATCTCTCAAATCCTGCCGTTGCAGATCTACTTATAGCCCCGGCAATTGAACCTGATAATAAATACTGTATAATTTAGAGTTAGTACATATTTACTATTTAAATTGATAATGTAATTAAATCTATATACATTTAAATTTTGGTTTTTAACTTTGGATTTCTCATTTTTTAATATACTACGACTGATATTACTACTGTTACTGCTACTTTCATTTATGTTGGGGATATTTCTAGTTGGTTTGGGGGTGGTGGTGGTGAATGGACGAGATTGAATTAATTGTTTGTTGTTTGAATTGTATATCTTGTTGATTGTATTTTTGGCAAAAGTAGTTGTTTGATTACTAAATGCAATCAACTTTGTCGTTGAAATGTTATTATTGGATAACAATACTTTTCCATTTTTAACAAGATTTCCATAATATTTGGATATATATGGTTGGCCTGATTTTGAAGAGGAGGAAATATTGTGAGACTGGGTTGTGGGTATTTGGTTGTTTTGTTTTTTTAGGCTCCTTGATTCTGCTTTACTCATTTAGAAATACCAAAGCAAAAATGCATTATTGGAGAAATAGGGGAAAAAGAAAATGGATTACAGTATTGATATTGCGATGTGTGATATTTATATTATTGTGTAATTGGTTATTGAATATTGATTATTGGCACAAATATATTAATTAATTTATTTTGATTGGGATAATTATAATCAAAAGATTTAATCCTGCCAAATATCTGTTGATGTTGATGTTTATTTGTTTTTGATGTTGTTATTTATTTTTTTTTGCAAATGATGATTTTAATGGGGGGGATTATGTGTATGTGCGGATGTGGTGTGTGTGTGTGGGTAATATAATAAATATGAAATGGGAAATGGAATTTGATGGAATTAAATAAATAAATAAGGGGGTGGTATTATGGTTATTGTCACAATGGAATCGAATGTGGGAAATAGATAAATATACGGGTGAATGGATTTGATCTTTTATTTATGAGTGTGTTCTGTGGAGATTGAGGGGGTGAATATGATAAAATATGGTGGGTGTGAGAGTATGTATTTTAATGAAACAATTATTTTATTGAAGTTGATATAATATAATAGATTTTGGTCAGCCTATGGTCATCGTTTCAAAAAAAGAAAAAAGAAAAAATAATAAAAAAAATAGAAAATAAATAAATTAAATAATTGACATAAAAAACAAAAAAATATTAGATTGAAAAAAAAAATCTAAAAAAATGAGTTTAAAAGGAAATAACAAAGTTTACCTTTTTGGGGACAAAGCAACTTTTGAAGCATCAATTTGCACTTTAGGCTGGATGGTACCTCTTTTTATCGATTGTTTTTCTGTGTGTCTATACTATTCAAGTAAACACAATATATTATACGAAAATGGTGGGCGACCAAACAAATTAATAAAATTGCATAAAATATTTACACTGGGTACCACGATTACTAAACAAGCGAGTGAGAGCAATAACAGTGTAACTTTTTTATTTAGAAACAAATTACTATTGCTTTGAAATCTCTTATCTATGAATAGGAAAACATTATGATTTTCTCTTATTTTCTCTTATTTTCTCTTTTTTCAAATAACTATCGGAATTTGATTTTCACAAAAATTCACCTGATTCAGATTTTACCAGTGTGTGTAAAAACAAAATAACATAGTGTGTTACTTGTCGTCGTCCTCATGTATTACAACACCATCACAACCTTCTTGACAACAACAACAATGTCATGACTAGTCTAGACAAAGATATTCTTTTTATTTATTTTTGTGAGAAAAAAAAATAAAAATAAAATAATAATTGGATTTTTCAAAAATCACGCGTTTGATGGTGTAATTTTGATTATTTTTAAATAAATTTATTTTTGGGATTATTTTTCACGACTATTTTTGTTTTTATGTGTGGGGGCTGAGTTACATGTGAGGTGAGATGGCGGGGTGTGTGAGGACTTTGGCGCCTAAAACGGAAATGGTCTAAACATGTGAGTTCTGTTCTATTTTGGATGATGAATCAAATCGATAAAAAGATGTTGCATACAAATTTAAATATAACCTAGTAGGAGGGCGCTGTAAAATTATTTTTAGAATTATAAGGTTAGTAATGGCAATGTACTCATCATATGAGAAAAAGCTTCTTCATCATGTGGGGTAAATGGCCCGCAAACATAGACTCTTTGTTTTGGTATTTAATCATCACATTCCCCATCATTTTTATCATTTACATTTTCATTTTATTTAGATCTTTAATCTAATCATTCGTATCTGTTGTGTTGTTATAGTAATAGTTGAAGTAATAGTAATAGATATACAGTTGCGTGTGTTAAAGAATAAATATCATCTCCTAATTAAAAATGGAGTATGAATTAAAAGATATTTCTATTCCAGCCAATAATGATATTAGTGTTAGTCAAGGAAGAGAACAATATGACGCACTTTCAAATGAATTGGAGTTAGAATCTCATCAATACAATGTCTCACCATCAGATCTGGAGGCCAATAATCATTGGGAAACTGATGAAGATTTTAAGTTGCGTAAATATTTTGAAAATTCGCAAAGAATGGCAATGGAAAATGGTGGTAAGCCTAAAAAGATGGGTGTTTCAATTAGAAATCTCACTGTCAAAGGTAAAGGTGCCGATGCCTCTGTTATTCCAGATGTTTCAAGTCCAATCTACTGGTTTGCTTCATTATTTAAACCCTCATCATGGTATGTGTTTTATAATATTTATTTAATTCAATCTAATAGTATTATATTAACTGTAAATCAACGATAGGAAAAAATCCAATGGTACTACATTTGATATTTTACACGATGTAAATGCTTATGCTCAAGATGGTAAAATGTTATTGGTACTTGGTAGACCTGGTGCTGGTTGTTCAACTTTTCTCAGAGTTATTTCAAATCAAAGAGGTTCATATGTCTCTGTCAATGGTGAAGTTACCTATGGTGGTATTTCCGCCAAAGAATGGAAAAGATATCGTGGTGAAGCTATTTACACCCCCGAAGAAGATACCCATCATCCAACTCTTACTCTCAAGGAAACTCTACTTTTTGCACTCAAATGCAAAACCCCAGGCAACAGACTTCCAGATGAAAAGAAAAGATCATTTAGAGATAAAATTTATAACCTTTTGGTCAACATGTTTGGTATTGTTAGACAAGCTGATACTGTATGTATTTTTATTATGTTGATATAAACTCCTTGTATTTGATTCTAATTGTTTTTTTATTATAGTTGGTCGGTAATGAATATATTAGAGGTTTATCCGGTGGTGAAAAGAAAAGATTAACAATCACTGAAGCTATGGTTTCCTCTGCATCAATTACATGTTGGGATTGTTCCACTAGAGGTCTTGATGCCGCATCTGCTTTAGATTATGCCAAATCACTTAGAATTATGTCTGACGC